>JAHDVE020005790.1:0-52961 GCA_022606495.2 Halesus radiatus | reverse complement strand
ATATATAAATACCTACTCTTCTTTTGCCAATAACCTTCTAATAAATATAATATCAATGACAAATAGGATTTAAACAGTAATTTCAATATCATGCAATGTGCAGTGTTTTCTATTATTGTGTCCTTGCGTGCAAAATCATATCTTCTCAAGCGAAAACGTTTTAATGTGGAGTGACCTACCAGGTAAGTATGTTTCTGTATCTGTTTTTTTATATAATAAGATAATATATATATATGTCTCTACCGACCCAAAAACATAGATCGCGCTAATTTTATTCGACGCCAGGCAAAAAACGTTGACAATAGAATAGTACCTCTACTTTGCTAATAAATGGATCAAAGTGACACGCCAAAAAGGGTGGATGAAAAATATACCCTCATGCTTTTAAATCATAGCTTTGAGGAACAAAATACCCTTCCAGTCCATTGGTATCTATTGGCCCAAAACTAATATTGTCTACTAATCTTGTATTATCGTGATACTAACCTCGATTTCACGAACATTGAGGTGGAATTGGCCAGACAAGGAATACAAAAAGTAGAAGACGATAGGATAATTATATGAATTAATTGAACGGCACGTGACAAAGGGTCGAGTCGGCTCAGCTGGCGGTAGTTGGGGGTAGTCTGGGGTAGTTTGAGTATTGTTAGGCTGCAGTAATATAAGCCGCCCGATGCTTGGTGTTAGTGGTGTCGGGAAGGGCTGGTTTAGGGGGTGCGAAGGAGAAGGAGTGAGTCTAGACGGAGGAAACTTCGCTATGAAAATGGGAATACATAAAGAAGAAGCCGTTTGCTGTTAAGCGAATGTAATCCTAACTACACAATGTTGCAATAAAACACGCTGAAAGCGACAAGTCCAATATTGGACAGACACAAGAACAAATGTTTAGAATATAGTGGCAAAGAAAAGGAGAAAATTGTAACTACCGCCTTGTGTGGTTTAAAATTACTTTATCTTCTGGTTTGTTAATAACACTTTATTACATTAATTGTCATTGTGTTCGTACAAATAAACACAATAATAATATATGTACGAGTATATTTTTTTAATTAAAGAAAATAAATTTAAAAGCGATATTATTAAGTCATGCAAGTATTTTAGTTTTTATTATTGTGACAGCTATTTCGGCATTCTAATTCATTTATAAATTGTGGTTAGGCTACATTGCAAAAACTGAAGAAGAATGTCGCGGGCGGGCGATATTTGTTTGTTTTTTTATACAAATCTACAGTTTTATTCCGATCTTGATGAAATTTTGCACACCTGACCTTCGAAACAAGAGGAGGGTCACTGTATGCATGTGATATCGACTCACCCATTTACCACCCGATAGAGCAGAATTTTGGTACTTGTTGATGAAATTTCGAACGCTTGACAATTAAAAGAAGAAGAAAACTACTGGGAAGAGGTAGGGGAACATGTCACAACCTCAAAATTTTCCTCCAAACCATTAATAACCCCGGGCAACGTTGGGTACTTCAGCTAGTTATATATATATTTTCTTCAAATGATGTAAAATCACTTTGTAGAGTCGTATTTATTATAATTCCTTCAAAAGATTGGTATTCACTTTGTGTCGTCATTATTAATAAATGAATTAAAAGTTGTTTTGTAATCACCACTTTAGTAATATATACATATCAACATGTTTCGAAAGCGATGCTTTCCTCATCAGGAATATATAGAATTATGAATTATATTATTTCTATATATTCCCAATGAGGAAAGCATCGCTTTCGAAACATGTTGGTATGTATATATTAATAAAGTGGTGAATACAAAGTAATTTTTAATTCATTTATTCATATTTATTAAATTAATAAGAATGACTTTTTATAAAATCACTGTATTTATTATGTAAATATCTACATGTTTCAGAAGCAAAGCTTCCATCGTCTATATAAATAATATACAAACTAAAAATAATGATTTTTTTTTTAAATAAGTGATGAAATAATAATAAATTTAATCATTGAAGATAATATTAACATAACCTAAATGAAACACGGAACCGAAAAATAAAAGAAAATAAAAAAAAAGATATCTGTCGCATCTGTGCCTCGAATCCAGGACCTGTCTTTCCGGGAAAACCGCTTTACCAACTTAGCTAATGAGACCAGTTCAATTTATGTTATGATATCGATGAAGATGACATAAATTGAACTGGTCTCATTAACTAAGCTGGTAAAGCGGTTGTCCCGGAAAGACAGAGGTTCTGGGTTCGAGTCCCAGATGCGACTGATAACTTTTTATTTTCTATTGTTTTTTCGGTTTCGTGGTTCATTTGGGATGTGTTAATATTATCTTCTTCAATGATTAAAAATTAAATTAATTGATCATATCTGGAAGAATGGCTAAGCCCTTGTTTATGCATTTTACAAGCCAATTACTGGGTATATAAAATTTTGGTATCTTTTTAACCGCAAATTGCATGAAAGAGAGTCAATATAATTAAAATCTGGAACATATCTGTATACCACTCCTGCAGGATTGTATTTAAGTAACGTAAATTTCATAAACGGTGGCCTCTGACGTCAGAATTAAAAGACTTACTTTATTTTAGTACATAAAACAGGCAATATGCCCAGAACTTACGTACATAAATAATAATAATAATTTAATGATTTGTATAGCGCCGTTTTTAGTAAAAAAAAATCACCTCAAGGGCGCTGTACATATCAATAATAATCAATAAGTACAATAAACAACACCAAACATTATCTAGCAAAAAAGATAATAAGAATGAAAAAGAAGTGAAAGGTCGAAAACATATTATAAAGTAGGTGTTTAAACTAACTCCTTATTGTCTCCTGTGCTAACTAACGGTACACTGTTTTGGTACCTAATAAAGGGCATCATCACATTATCAGTTTGATATTAATGGTAAAACTTTCTTTTTTAAATTAGTTAATTCTGTCATTAAAAATGTCTATTTCATGATTAGAGCAGTGTATAGTATTATAATTTCTTAATATCCGGATAAAGGAGAGAAATATCCCGTATTTGTGTAATAGGTTTTAATATAAAAAAAAAGTCTTTATTTTCTCTTTTTTGTATAAATGCTGATTTGTGATAAAATGTTTGGTGTATCAATTGATGCATGCATTATTGTGTACAAAAGGAATACACCAGAAAGTTTACGTCTGACTGACTGAGATTGAGTTTATAGTGCGAAATTCGATCATTATACCTTCCAAATTGATCAGATAACCCTTTTTTATATGAATACCGCACAAGAGTTCCAACTGCTCCCAACAGTCTGGAGCCAGTGAGACTATGGCATTCCCAATTGGGGAATGTTGTGAAGCTGAAGGTATCGGGGAGGGGAAGGAGAAAGGGAAGAGGGAAGTGGGGAAATACCTGGCTATTCAGATCTGGTCACCGAGGTTAAAAGCCATTTCAAGCAACGTTTCAATTCTGAATGGTGGTCTTTCACCAGGGCTAATATATTATTTTGAAATTAATTAATTGTTAAAGAACACAAATTAATTAAATAAAATTTACTTGCGCACGCCGGGATTTGAACCCGCGACCTTCGAATTTGTAGTCGAGAGCCTTACCCCTCGCCCATGGAGACCCTTGCTCTAAGTACGACTTCGACGGCCGGAGGCAAAGATCACATGACACCCATTTTGGCACCAGCTTTGGTTCACTTTCGTCCACGTTTGTTTCGCGTGATTTTGACTGCGGGAAGCAAATTACTTCAACAAAATATTCGGTTTTTTGCAAACAAGTTGAATCTTTTTACTTAGTTGCCATTTTGCTGGCAGCATTTTACTCGCCCTCGCCCCACTTATTTTGGCTTCTTCCCCTTGCGTGTTATGGCAGCTCTATGTATTATTTGCTCTGTGATTGTGGCCCAGTTGTAAAAGTCTTTGTATGCTGTCGTGCGCGTATACTCGTAACTCGCAACGTCAGAGCTGTTTACTGTTTTCTGTTTAGCTTGTCACGACATCGCACCGCATAGCTAAAGCGGGAGAGCTGTAACTGTTACTGTTACAGTGTTCCTGCTACAACAGACCATCGAGGTTATTATTTGGACTGTTTACAGAAGAGTTGCCGAAACATATTTGGCTCAATGCCCCATTTTTAAAGATATTTTTCATCAGTTCCCCTCCTCCGAGAAAGCTTGTACGATATTTTGGCCAATAATAACATCGAAGATACTACACAAGAATTTGGAACTGAATGCTGAAGCTATTAAATTAATGAAAAAAATACAAAGAAAACAAATACCGATGAAGTTGTTTGGACATTGTCAAAGTTAACGTGTTTTAAAAGACAGAAGCAACATTTGATAAAAAGGAATACAAAAAAAAAACAAATTAAAATAATGACAATTATTCTGAATTTGCCAATCATATTTTAGAAACTAATCATTATTTTGTTATAAATAACGATTTAAAATTTTCACATACACATACAACCGGTTAACAATTAGAGAATTTGAAATTTTAGAAATAAATATATATTTTTTAAATAATTTTCATATTAATATGAATAATTTATTTTTTTAATTTCTAATATAAATTTGTTATTGAATGTTTTATAATAATTTTTGATTAATTACTTACCTACTTTAATCAATTTTTGTTTATGTTTATGATTTGTCTATTCTTACATTATTGTGTTATATGTTTACAATTTGTCTATACTTGACATTATTATATATATATATATATATATATATATTTTAAGTTTTTAATAGAGCAGGACTGGGTGGGTAGTGCAAACCCAGTCTGCCATATCACATGAAACATATACAATATAAATAGAGAAATGAATACAATAAAATAAATAAATAATAAAACAATAATAATAATAAAAATGAAAAAGGTTAAATAATAATATAAAAAAAGAAAAGAAACGTATTAAATAAAATAAAAAGTAATTACGAAAAGATAACTACATCAAAATAAAAGAAATAAAATGAAAAACTTAATAGATAATAGTAAAATAGAATAAAATAGAATAAATTTAATTGAGTAGATCATCTTCAGGGTGGCAGTCGCATCATCTGCATCCATCGCTCATTATATATTCGTGATGAGAAAAATCACAGAGCAAATAATATATTGTGATGCCATAATACGCAAGTGGAAGGAACCAAAATAATGGGGGCTAGAAGCGAACTAGGCGAATAGAAAATTTTTAATAAAATAGAAAATAAATAAAAAGAAGTTAATAAAAATTGAAATAATTGAGTATTTAGTTTGATCCTTTTTATAAATATTTTGTATTTTACTTGTCGCAGTCAGAATCTCACGAAATAAACGTGGACGGCAGTGAACTAGACTGGTGATAAAATGGGTGTCACGTGTCTTTTGCCTCCAGCCGTCGAAATGATACTTAAGGCGAGTCTAATCATTCTGACGTCAGTTTTGAAAGTGCATTTGCCTTTAAAATCTATCGGTTATAATATGCATTTTGTACAATTCCTAAAATGGCCACACTGAAACATACATCAACAGTTCATAATGTATATGATTCTCATGACAATCATCCATAGAAAATATTTAAATAGGTCGACCAAATACATTCAGCGGCTTCTTATTTCTGTGTTTTAATGCCCCTCAATGGGGGCGATACCACCCACTTGAGGAATCACTGGTTTACAGTTAGTTCGCTTTCAGACAACCAAGAAAGGACAATAATTCCGGCCGTTCTAAGTTATTTGATACAAAGTAAGTTGTAAGTTGACAACACAAATTTTATATTAATACTAGCTGTTGTGCACCGGGCCTTGCTCGGGATTATTTTTTTTTTTTTGGAATAAAGTTATGAATGTGTGGATTCATGCTTGTCGTTTGAGTGCCATAATTGATTTGACAGCGAAAGTAATGCCCTGTGACGACTATTACTATATCTAACCAAAGAAACAAGGCAACATTAATTTGATAATTTTATTTCATTCCAAACATTTATTTTTTCTAAATATATCTAAATAATAAAGTTCTAAAGTAGGTACCTATTCGCGTTCTTATGAATATGTAATCTGTGGCTAACCGGAGAGGTATATCTATGGGCTAACCTCAATACAAGATGGCGGGTTCAATATTTTTCATAATAATTTTAAAACGTTATAACAACAATTTTACATTTGGATTTCATTCAAACTACTCTCTAAACCTTCCCGGCACTAATAAGAACAAACTGCGCCATTTTCAGCGAAACCGGTGTACAGATAGACAGACAGACAAACATTCATGTTTACATATAGAGATTTAAAAAAAAACTATTTTGACGTACTCACGTTGGCATATCGTAATTATATCTAGGTGGTGGAGAAATTAATGTCCCAATCAAACGTTCACTGGAATTGCTTTAGTGGAGGAATCAGACCCGGTAATTAAACTAATGTAATTTACGACTGCGAAATAAACTGTGCTCAAAACCGTAGCAGCTCGAATGGTTTTGTTTCGAGAAAATCTGTTGTTTACGTTTAAAGAATTAATTACATTAGCAAAGTCAAAAAAATAACTCAGATTATGCAGACTTCATTTATTTGAAACAAACACATTATTAAACAATATAAAATAAGACAGCTTTGACTGCCCAACTGGGAACAAATCCCGTATTAGGACAGTCAAATTGACTGCCCAACTGGGAACAAATCCCGTATTAGGACAGTCAAATTGACTGCCCAACTGGGAACAAATCCCGTATTAGGACAGTCAAATTCGACTTCGCCCAACTGGGGAATGGGTCTCGTATTAGGACAGTCGTAAATTGACTGCCCAACTGGGAACAAATCCCGTATTAGGACAGTCAAATTGACTGCCCAACTGGGAATAAATCCCGTATTAGGACAGTCAAATTGACTGCCCAACTGGGAACAAATCCCGTTTTAGGACAGTCAAATTGACATGTTAGTTCATATTAAGTGCCATTATACATAAATAGAAGGGAAAAAATCTAGTACTGACATAGTATGGTAATGTAATATATCTTGAAAAAAGTATAATAATTAAGTGTAAAGAGATGTGAAGAATAGTACAGAAAAAAAAACTTATGAACGTTCTTATGAAGAGATGAGAAAAGCAAATCTTATAGTAAACAATTACGTACGAGTATATGTGTTTGATAGGTACTATGAGGAAAAAAAAGAGTTTAAAATTGAGTACTAAAAAAAGATAATATTATTGAGTAATATTGATAAGATTGAGTTATGTATCACTCAACTATATGAGCCGACGACGAAATTCATGTATGCAGCCCGAAGAGGACGCAGCAAATAGTTAATAACATATTAAATACATTTTACTTTACTAAGGTATTTCAATGGGTGTATCTACCAGTAGGCGACCTTCTTTGAGTGCTGGTATTTGAAATTAATTTTGATTCGTGTTAATGTTATAATCTGATGATTGGTAAGTACTAGATCTGAATAACAAACTTCCTCTTCCCCGCCTCCTTTTCGTTCCCTTTTCCTCCCCTTCTCCATCCAGCCTCAAAACCTACCCCAATTCGTAGGGGCGAGCACAGAGTTTCTTTTAATCAGGGGAGGCAGTAGTAAAAACAGCGAATTAATGGATAATATCTGGAAGAATGGCTAAGCCCTTGTTGGTGGGGATTATTAAATTATTCAATTTATTTTTTATAACTTATTGAAGTTTGTAAACCTCATTGTAATATTTAATCATTGGAGAAGATAATATTAACACATCCCAAAATGAACCACGAAACCGAAAAAACAACAGAAATTAAAAAGATTTCAGTCGCATCTGGGACTCGAACACAGGACCTCGAGTTCGAGTCCCAGATGCGACTGAAATCTTTTTAATTTCTGTTGTTTTTTCGGTTTCGTGGTTCATTTTGGGATGTGTTAATATTATCTTCTCCAATGAGTAAATATTAAATTAATAGATCATATCTGGAAAAATGGCTAAGCGCTTGGGTGTAGCCGATGTTGCTGGGGATTATTAAATTAATTGATAATATCTGGAAGAATGGCTAAGCCCTTGTTTATGCATTTTACAAGCCAATTACTGGGTATATAAAATTTTGGTATCTTTTTGACCGCAAATTGCATGAAAGAGAGTTAATATAATTAAGATCATTATATCGTTAATAAAGTTACCAATTAATATAGGTACCAACAGATGGCACTGATTGCTATAATTGATGGCTACATATTTGTACTGAAAGGCACTGCCTTTCAGACACTAACACAAAGGAGTAGTTTCTTGAATGAGCATCGCAAAAAAAATGCAGTTCGTACCTTTGACACCTTATAGTAGTGCTTTTGGTGCAGCGCGCGCGGCGTTGCATTTCTTTTCGAACGTGTAGATTGATTTCATGCAACAATTTAATACATATTGTATGAACGGCACGCCACTGCCAATTGGGGATGTAAAAGTACCATACATTAAAAATAAAAAAAATCGCTTGTAATGAAATATGGATACATGTAAAACCCGATAGGAAAATAAAATAGGTATTACAATGAAGTTACTGTTCATAATATTATAATGTCGTGCCATAAAGGGTTTATTTTCCATGAAAACGTATTATTCCTTCACACATTCCAGCTTAGTCTTAATTCTGAAGTCGGCCATCTTACGAAATAAACAAAATCAACACGAGGATGTAATAAAATATGGATTTGCGGTTCGTGCTCATTAGATGTTAATTGCTTAATGCTGTAAAGTGTTGTAACCATGTGGGCACTGGCCACAGTTCACAATAAGCCCAGTAGAAGTACACTACAGATGACCCACTTATGTTTTTAATGCGTTTTTCGTTTAACAATTTGCCATTCAAGAAATTTTACCTACTGTGTATTAATAATAATAATAGTGTTTATAATATCCTCACTGGGATTTCCCGTGCTGAGGATTTCATTTACAAAATATGAAATTACATTATATTAAATTGATGTGCTTGATGAAAAAAACAATAATTGTAAAGTGAGGTGTTCATATATTTTCTATTCCAGATCTCCCTATGTAACGTATCCAGCGTTTGATTTGAATTTCAAATTTATTATATCAGCGGAATGAAACCATATGAAACTACTGTGTGAATAATATATTATTACTATTTGACAGGGAAAGTAACTATCTCCAAATAAAGAAACATTCATTTAAATATTTTATTTCATTCCAAACGTTTATTTTTCAAAATATATCTGAATCGTAAAGTTCTTAAGTAGGTACCTACTCGTGTTTTCCATTTTGAAAATATTCTACCCAAAAAAAAACTCCTTTTACGGGGCCTAAGTAAAATACTTTGGAGAAATGAATACAGCAGAAGGTGTTTACATAGTGAAAATGTGACGGGGCCTAAGTAAAATACTTTGGAGAAATGAATACAGCAGAAAGTTCCTCGAGGACTGTTTGCTGACAAATAATGTGAATCTAGAATTGAATATTGTTGAAAACACGAAGGGGAGAGGGGTGTCAGAGGGGGATTATTTATTAATTAGAAATAATGATAATATTATTTCGCAATACGATAAACATAATGTTTATAAAGATAAAAACATTTTCTTTAAAATATTGGTATTCATTCGCTTTGTGGCTTCATTATTAATAAATGAATTAAAAGTTGCCTTGTATTCACCACTTTATTAATATACTCGTACGCATACGAGTGCCTACATGTTTCCAAAGCGATGTTTTTTGTATTTTATGTTTATCATTTGTCTATACTTGACATTATTATTTTTTAGAATTTTATGTGTTCCTGATGAAGAAATCTTAAATATATTCTATTCTTTTATTTTATATAGGCTTAGGATTTATCACATGAATTGTTCATTGAATATTTGAAAACAGCCATTTTATTATCATCTTCAGTTAGTTTTTGTGGCCAACTGAATAAATAAGTTTTGATCAGAAATATTTCATATTTTTAATTATCTTTTTATGGTTCATTTTTCTTAGGGTAGGCACAGCTATTCAGTATTTATGGAGTGCACGCCAATTGTCATAAGTATGTTTTACTAAATATTAAAATCGTGAAAATAGCTTTAAAAAGTGTAGAAAAATAATTGGTAATTTTTTCCGGTACGTTTTTTTCTTGAAAAAACTTGATTAAAGTTTTGTAATCCGCATTAAAAAATACGTAAAAGGGAATGTTTATGAGAAAATGAAACAACACGATACACATTTTTTTTTAAATTTCTTCTCGGTATTTTAAATAAAAACCTTCAAAGAATTTTTGGAGGATTTTTAACATATTTAAATTTTTTTTTTTAAATTCGTAGGATCGTCAGAAAACAGTTATATTTCTGATTTGATTTTGATTAATGCTGAGCCGAAGCAAACATTTTTAAAATATATATAATATTTGAATATTTTTATTTTTAAAAACATTATTATTATGGTTTTGCGTAAAAATATTGTCATTATTTCTAATGAGGAAATATTCCCGCTCCAACGTCCATCTCCCCCTTAAACTGACGTTTGCTTACTGAGCATCTTTTTTTAAGGCAATAACTAAAATTAACCAGAACTAAAAATGATAATTAGTGCTCTATAGTCTACTCTGTTGTGCAGATTTCAAGGTTTTTACTGCATGTTTTCTTATAATCTATATTTTTGAAACACATTTGCATGCACATTTCAAGGTTTTTTTTAACGCGTTTGTCATGGAAGAGCGGCAAGCTCCTTGGCTCCGAATCCAAAGGTCGAATCCAGAGATTTGAATTCAGGCGTGTGAGGGACACGACGCAGAATCGAAACATTATTATTGTTTGCTTATTTAGCGACTAGATCTGAATAGCCAGGTAATTTCCAACCTTTCTCTTCCCTATCTTCTCATCCCACTACCATCGGGCTCAAAACCCAAATTTTTGAGGATGCCAATGTACTCAACTAAATTATAGTTGGGGATCTTATACGATATTGAAATTAATATATTTTTTTAATCCGTTACATCTATTTCTCCGTGATTTTATTATTTAAAGAGTATTTAGTCGTGCCGTTAGACAGCGGAACGTGTATCATATGCACAGCAGTGATATAATATCTCCGGCAGACTAACTACACAACTAACCGTGCGTCCCGGTCCACTTACCTCAGAAGCAAGCAGCGAGCAGACAGGTAGCAAGTTCAGGGATTCAAAAGTGCCAACATTACTTCGGTACGTGGGAATCTGTGTGTGTGAGAGAGATAGAGAGAGAGCCAGTGACGTATTTCCAATGTTAGACAAATTAACATTGTATATTCGTAGTGTTTACAAAAATGTTTTCAGAAATCTTTATTATGAAAAAAGTGTTCAAATCTCCGGCAAAACCGGTTAACAACAACATACATATCATTAGGCATAAGCTTTCTTTTCTTAAACATAGATTATGGAGAGAGCAATCAATTTTATTTCCATTTGACAGCATCACCCGAAGTACGGCGACACTAGTGACATTACATTTACTATATAGTCGCCTTCCTCCTTTTGTTCGGCTACATTCGACTATCTCCGTTTGTTCCTTGTTCAATTCATATGTCGTGCTCTTACTCATATTGTATAAATTTAATCATAAGCTTTTATAACCGTTTTTAAAATAAATCAACTCGTGTTAACTATTGGTCAGTCGCTTCATTAATCACAGATCCTAACACACGCTCCTTTGATTAATGCGTTATATTAAATATAAACACACTCAATTTATAGAAATCCAACACATAATAAGGAACTCTAGTGCTTTTTTTTCTATCGATAATGACGTTGAAACTAAAATACTAGTATATTTCTTTTTTTTTTAAGTTAATATAATTTCCAGAGTTAAAATAATTTCAAAAATTTCAATTTATCAAAACCCTCCAAATCTATGACCGGTCGGTTTTGATCAGTTTTGAGGTTAGAATGCCAAATGTCGAAACAAGGATGAGCTTTAACGTATATAATTTTATACTCTATTAATGGTAAACCATAACTAAACATAAGTAATAAAATTATGTACCTTTTTGGAAAATTTAACTCAAAGAATAATAATAGCATTGAGCATTATCATTATTATAATACCAGTATTGATAAATGGTTTGGTCATGAATACACTAATTTCTTTCATTAATAACAGTGTTTTATATTGAACAACAATACAGCTTAAAGTCACCAAAATTAAGTTAAAATTTCGCAAAACTAAAAAAAATAATTTTTAAAATACAAAAAAAAATTGAAAAATAAAAATGTCAATACAAATCCAAAAACAGAATCTGCATGTGACTTGAGATGTTGCAAATGCAATGGTACATAACAAGATGTCTTGATGAGATAATATTTTAATCACTTTTAAATAACGATTAATAAACTTCGTATAATTATAATTTTTTTTTATTTATTAAAGTCCACTTAATTTAGACGTAATTTTTTTCGATTCATTCGAACGAGTTTTCCACTAACTGGCAAAAACCAACGCCCAATTGATGGCAAACCAACAATCAATAAGCAATCTAGTATTAATTACTCGGTATAAAAAACCGATTTGATTATCCTTTTGTTAGAAATATTCCAGCAAAAAGTCATAGAAAAACAAAATTTAAAGTTTTCCCGAAAAGTATGGAAATTTGGTATAAATTGATTGATAGAAGTTAAATTTCAAGGCTCTGCGAACTGATTATACTTTACAATATGGTTATAAGATCACATTCTAACGTAATAGATCATAAAGAAAACTAAATATATCAAAAGCTATTTAACGTTAATTCTAGAACATTCATAAAAAAAATACACGAAAAAACAACACATATATTTAAATACTATACATTCACAAAATACTAAGCAATCCAACACGGGGGCTGTGAGGGTGGCAATTTGTATAATTGCCTTCCAGATGAAATTAAAAAAAGAAAAAAGTCTAGGTGTATTTAAAAAAAATTGAACTTCCAAAATTACATTAAAAATAATTAAAATGTATAAAATTGTAGTGTATTTATTTAGGTGGGTAATCATTCTAGTTAAATGGGTAAAAAAGTAAAATAAAAAACAAACTGATTACCCACAGTGACAAGACAGTAGTACCTACCATTTTACTGTGACAATTCAACTTCAGCGTCGCAATATTATTCCCCTATACGACGGATTCAACATCTGGGAAACAAATACTTGGATGTTGTTGACATATTTGGCACATCAATGTTACAGTGTAAGCATGCATTAGTAGGGTTGTTTTCATCTAGTAGAGCTAGGCTATTTGAAACTATTTGTCTCTGGATAAAAGCGTCATATGTTGTTTCTTTTTATGTTATCTATTATAATAAATACGAGTATGTACCTTTTCAGTGTTATTTGTAAATGTCCATGCAAAAGCCTGTAGAAGTTCGTGATATACAAGAGGGCTTGAGGTTTTTCCTGTCTTTTGGGATGAAGTGTGGAGAATTTTTAGGGAAAGTTTTCAAGTTTTCCTAAAGCAAAGCTGTTGACAAAAATTAACAATCTATTACGGTTGCTAGGAACTCGATTACATATCGCATGAAACTAGAATTGAACTTGAATTCATATTCGATTCTAATAAGGAATTCCAGTGAAAAATATAATGATTTTAAATATATATATATATTCATATAGATCAATAGATCAGCAAACGCCGATTCTGAACATACGACTTGTGTTGTGCATAATTAATTATACATAGAATTTATAAATCGTTGTTTAAAAGTGTATATACTCGTATTCGGAACGTCTGACGTCACGGGTCTCGGCAGCGCGTTTTCTGGTTTTGGATTTGTATGAAATATTTTATTTGTCGAATTTGTTTAGAGTTTAATTTAAGTGACTTTAATTTAAGTGACTATTATTAATTAAAGAAATAAGAATATTCATAAGCAAACCGATTACGGATATTGTATTGATAATGTTATAGGTAGGTACCATTATTAATCTTTGAGTTAAGTTTCTAAAAAGGTAGATAATTTTATTATTTCTGTTTAGTTATGGTTTACCATGAATAGAATATAAAATTATATACGGTAAAACTCATCCTTATTTTGACAATTGACATTCTAACCTAAAAACCTACCGGCTACAGAATTGAAGCGTTTTTGCGGGGTTCTAAAAATTGAAACTATGAAAACAAAACTTTAGATAACAAGAAAAACTGGTACAGAAAAAAACAATGGTTAGTTATTCGTAACTTGAGAATTTTTACCTTTCTTTTAAAAAAGAAAAGATTTTAAAATGCAACTAACATTTTCATGCAGACAGTTAAATATTCCCGAGTAAATTATCATGTCTCAGACAAGAATGTAGACAGAATTGCAGGCTGTGTCGATACACACTGTCAGACTACACATTATTATAGTTACGCAGTACGGCAGCCACTAGGAGTAGGTACGATTGCCCAAGAGCACAAACATTGATCGATTTATATCTCGGAGCCGATTTAACGAACTCCAAGTATGAGAGGAAAAGGAAGTTTTTATCGCGATGGCATTTGCTCGACTCCCACACAAACTACTTTAGTGTTTACAGTTGGCTAATTACGGTGGGTACTTATTTTGAGGTGGGTGGTCGCAAAGTTGAATATACTCTTAGTATGGCTCTGGTGAAAGAAAACCACTTAAAACTGGATCGTAGCTTGAGATGGCTTTAGCTATCTACATGGCGAGAGAAACCATTTCTTCAGCTATCTTTAGTGACTTTTTTTATTTTTTTACAGTAACTCCACACAGGAGGCCCTGAGGGAAATAATTTCCCTCAAGCTCTATATCATCTTTGAGGATGCTGTGTTGAGGGTCTTTTAGAGGATAAGAAGGAGTGAACTCAGGTCTTGAAGAGACCCATGTTGTAGGATGGAGGAAACACAGAAGCGACCCGTTCTACGACCCCATGTGACAAATGTCAACCGTGTGCAAATGTTGGGCGCGTGTTTGGCGTGTTTCCCGACTTGGTACGGACATTTTTATTTTCCGATTTTGTTTTGTATTTTAAATTTGTATTTTTTTTTAGTTTTGGCGAAATATAAACTTAATTTGGGTGACTTTAAGCTTTATAATTGTTATTCAATATAAAAAAAATCAAAGTATTCATGAGTAAACTAATTATCAATACGGATATTATGAAAATGTTAGTGCTCAATATTATTAATATTCTTTGAGTTAAAGCTTTTAAAAGGGTCCATAATTTTATTACTTATGTTTAGTTATAGTTTACTATGAATAGAATAAAAAAAAGTGTACGGTAAAGCTCATCCTTGTTTTGACATTTGACATTCTAACGTCAAAACTGACCAAAACCGACAGGCCCATAGATTTGAAGCGTTTTGGCGGGCTTTGAAAAATTGAAATTGGAGCGAAGTTCCGTATTATATATTATTGTACAGTGTCCCACAAGAGAAGTGGGTGGTATAAAAAGTTTAGGTATTTAATTAATTATGAATGTAGTGACAAGTTTGTGGTGATATCAAACTCGTGTAGGAATACCAAGTTATTTATTAATAGTAAGCCAACGAGCCTTACTCAATTATTTTTCATGTTATGGGTATTCTAAAGGTTAAATTTATCAGAACTTTGTACAAAAAATAAATGTTTTTTTTGACATTGTTGTGCCCGAAAATGATTAAAAAAAAAAAAAAGTACGAAAATGTTTATGCTAGGGGGTTCAATTTGGTACCGCCAATCGCCTTGTACTGCAGTGAGAGGGGTGGATTAATTCGCCCGTCACTCCTGGTCACATTGACTTCCAGATTTCCATCCGCCCCTCATACTTTTTCCTTCCTAGAATTTCCTTTTCTTAAAAACCCTTCATATAGCATCCCTAAAGATGACATAGACCACGAGGGAAAGTATTTTCATCGGAGCCTCAAATAGTTCATTAAGAATCCATCCACCCCAAGAACCAAGAGCCTTTGCCAAGAACAATTAAAATCTCCTGGGATATTATTCGCAATACATTATTTAAATAATGAAAAACAGAGATACTTTGTTAATTCAAAAGGATTAGTATTATTACCAAAATTAATTTTGCAATTGTGGAGATGCAGGATAGAACGTCAAACATAAAACAAATAAAAAACTCGACCGAATTCAGAGTAAAGTCACATCCAAGAATGGTACAGTTGCAAATTTAATTTACATGGCGAAGGTAGCCGGTTAGTACCTGCCTAAACTCCTTTACAGAAAAAAGAGAACTTTTCATAGTCCGCCATAATGTTAATAATTACCATCGAAAATTTCAGTTAAACCTCGAGTAGAATTTTTTATCTTTATTCAAACATTTTTTAAATCTGTTCTCCGGTCTTAAATTCAAATATATATATTTTAATACATTCCTACTCTTCTCTTTAAATTTAATATCAATAACAAAAATATTAACTGCAATATTACGCGATGTGCAGTGTTTTATAATATTGTGTCCTGTGCGTGTAATATTGTACCTTCCCAAGCTACAATTTAACGTGTTAATTTGCAGTGACCTGCCAGGTGAAGGTGAGTATGTTTCTGTATCTGTTTGTAAATAATATAATTTGGTGATTTTTCACAAAAACGGCGCTATACAAATCATCCAATTAATATTATCTAGTCTTATACGAGTAATTCAACATATAATCGGATTCTTTTGCCTATAACCTTCTAATAAATATATTATTAATGACAAATAAGATTTAAACAGCAACTGCAATATCATGCAATGTGCTGTTTTCCAATATTGTGGTCCTGTGCTTGCAAAATCATATCTTCTCAAGCGAAAACTTTGTATTTTAACATTTTAATCTGTAGTGACCTACCAGGTAAGTCTGTTTCTGTATCTATTTGTACAAAATAAGATAAACCCTAGCAATTAATATTTGTACAGCGCTCTTGGGGTGATTTTTAACAAAAACAGCGCTATACAAATTATCCAAGTATTATTATTATTATTATATTGCAATACGTCAGCTATTGGCAGGTTGAAGGAACCAAAGCGCACACCTAATACTAAGTTCGGTGATCGTGCTTTCGGAGTGTCAGGACCTAAAGCCTGGAATGAACTGCCGCATGACTTGAGAATGATCAATACTCGACAGAATTCAGAACTAAACATAAAACTCATCTTTTCAGACAATCATATCCATAAATTGAAGAAATACACACGTAAATTGCTTATCTAGGCTAGCCGACTAGTGCTTACCTAAAGTCACTTATAGAATATATAAAAAAAATTCACGCATCGGTGCACAAATACGTCCATAGCTCCCAACACCATAAATAACTAAATGTGTAAAAAAAAATGTTAATATCTATCAAAAACTTTTACGCTTTTTAAGTTAATTTTATAAATATTCTGCAGTACTAAAATTTATAAATATTTCAAATAAATACCAACTCTTCTCGTGCCACCAATCTTCTAATAAATGTAACATGAATAGAAAAGGAGGATAAAATAGCAACTGTAAAAATATCATCTCTAAGCTTAAATTTTCTAATAAAATTGTGTTCATCTGAAGCGACCTGCCAGCTGCAGCTGCAGGTAAATATGTTTTTTCTGTATCTGTTTTGTATATAATTAGATAGAGAATAGGAAGTAATATTTGTACAGCGATCTTGAGGTGATTTCTCACAAAAACGGCGATATACATCCAGTTATTATTATTAAAGGTCGGTAGCGAGGTGAAAACAGTTGCGTTGACCTAAAACTTGAGTTTTTTTATTGTGCAAATTTCATGACGCCAGAGCTCATCTATCGAGAGTTTTTCTGCAGCACAGTTAATATTTATGGTTTACAAAGTTAGCGGCACGCTTAATCTTGTTTTAGATTACTCGGTATTCCAATATCGCTAGTTGTTCCACTACACCGTCGGCCCCGCAATAGAAAACCGTTTAAAAAAAATCAATTGACAAAACTATTAATGTTAGGATTTCATACAAAATAGGGACAAATGGGGAACATCCGTGGCGACGGCATTTCCTTTGCTGTTTAGAAAACGGCCACTTCATCACCGTTAACTGACAGGTTTCTGTAGCTAGTTGCCAATAAATACATTTTTATAATTAAAGTAACCGTTTATTATTATAATTTAATTTTTAGCAAAATTCGGTAATTTTACACAATTCCGCTTCAGTAGAAAAATACATAATTTAGAAAAAAGAAATATACTGTTAGGTTAATAAAAATAAATAAAAAATAATTGCACACGCGGATTTTCAAAATATTTCACTTTATTTTTTACTTTACGTAAATCAAAATACGTAAATATGTAAGGGAAATTCTTTAATGTTGTTAGTATGATAATAAGACGATTTTTAGGTTATTAGGTTGGGTTAAATAATAAGATGATTTTTAGGTTTTTATGAACCTAACAGCATATTTCTTTTTTCTGAATTATGTATTTTTCTACTGAAGCGGAATTGTATAAAATTACCCAAAATTCCAACCGGTTTCGTATCAATCGTGCTTTTGTGGGGGGAGTTAATATCAACTAGATGCACGTTGCACACAAATTAAAGTACACATAAATTTATAAATTATTATTATAATAATACCTTCGTCACTTCGATATAAATAAGCAATAAATAATTATTGCTATTATATTGTTGCTAATCGAAGAAAAACACAAAATCCGAAAATTGTATCATTCAGGTAACACAAGATCTTGACGATCTATTTACACAATTCACCACAAAACAAGCGTATTTCGAAAATATAGTTCATTACATTTCACATTATTAGTTCAGAAGATAATTAGTGAAAGAACGAGTTATAAATTCGAAAAAAGAATTGTAATTCAAAATAATATAATATAGCAGTTGTTCATTATTACAGTTCTTCACACTTTTAGTTCAGAATATAGAGAAGGAACCCGTTTGTTAGAAATTTGAAAAAGAACGAACTAGGTTCAAATCGCGAAGACCCGAACGGTCGCGAGATGACAGCGACGCTACGCGGCAAACGGCATACTAACCAAACATCAACAAAATGAAAACGCTGGCCGCGTGGATCAGCTGCTCGGGTACACGAGGCCAACATGACTCACGCACTGGCTAACACGAATAAAAAGACACCGAATACACGCTTTAAAAAAATATTCGGCGTGCCGGTACTTCGACATTTTTATAACAAAGCCAAATTTATTAAGAATTTGTTGGCTGGTCTGGATCAGCTGCTTACGGTTTTCGGGGCGCTTGCGCAATGTAGCCGCTTTGAAACGTCAGGCAGGGAATGAATCAACATTTTAGACAAATAATTAGCGGGACTGTATTTCATGTAAATAAAAATGAAAACATGATTAATTGTCTGTCAAATTACACGATCTATAAATTTACGTTATTATAGGGTTATTGCTATTACCCAGGATTTATCTCATGTGGTTTTCTAATAAGTAGGCTGCGATATATTATATCCCTTTAGTTTTTAGCAAAATTTTATGATATGAGTGGTGATAACATGAACCTCGTATTGACAAAGGCACGGTTGTGACGAAACTGTCTCTTCAAGACCCAAGTTCACCCCTTCCTGTCCTCTAAAAGACCCTCCACACAGCATCCCCAAAGATGATATAGGCATTGAGGGAAATTATTTCCCACAGAGGTGTGGAGTTACTGTAAAAAAAAATTACCAGTGGCGTGCATTACTATGTGATCAAGGGTAAGCTGTAGTCTTTTCGATTTTAGTACACCTAAAAATCCTATTTGATAAAGCATGATCTAGGGCAGATTGCAATCGAAAAGTAGAAATTTGTAAAGTAGAAATATATTGAAGTAGTCATCTTGATTTTTTATATATTTTTTATACTTCTTTTTCATGGATTGCAGCTATGATTTTTTATTGATTTATTGATTTCAGTCTCTATGGATTGCACGCTGTTTTTGCATGTTATTCCTGAATTTGTTCATAAGGCAAATTAAATATTTGGTTGTTGTATTTTGTGAAGGCTATCTATTTTACCTGTGTACCTACTGTGATGTGTTTTGCGCCTGTGTCACTATTGTTATTTGAATTTTTATAACAAAATATGTAAAAGTCCATATAGGGCGTACACAATAATTACATTTATTAAAATATAGTTATCTTTACAAAGTATAGTACCTACGCCTTTGATGCATTTTATTGTGTTCAGATATTCATTTGTCTGAAACCTCAAAGATACATAATTTTAATTGATGAAAGAAAAACATTCCTGTGACTTTAACAGGATAGAGGAAAGGAGGAAATTTATTTAAATGACACGGTGAGCGAAATAAAAGCACGTCTTCAATCAGACATTTCTTGGCTTTCCACTGTATCCGTTCTCGGTCTCAGCACTGAAATACCTACAATATTCCTTCACTAACAAAAGACGTATTTTAAACTACCATCAAACTTCAACAGCAATATCTACTTGTAGGTATTATCAGTGGCGTGCATTGCCCTATTTTAAAAACATATATTTTTATTATTGATTGAGTTAATTTATATTACATTTAATGTACGAGTACATACATTGATACGTTCATGATATTGTTTATGAAATTATAGTTTTACAGTACCATAAGTATAACAATTATTTTTAAATACATTAATTCTCCATCTTTCAGGTACCCCATCATACACTTTCAGTCCTCCTTCTGTGATTCTGTTTTTCACATATGCGGTAATCTAATTCTATTTACATTGCTGGTGTCATAATTATGTACATTTTTATTACTTAATTTCATCCATAAAATATTTATGCATTTGGTTATACAGAATTTTATAAAATATATATTATAGAATAAATTATATGTAATCTCTTTAATAAATTTCGGAAGCGAAGCTTCCCTCTTCAGGATATAATAAAAATAATATTTTTATTGTAATTTCGTGGTTTATAAAGTAGATATATAAAAAGGTAAATGGAATATAATATAATAACAGTAGATAATATGTAAAGAACAGAAATGTGTAGTTATAAGTTGAAGTTTCAGATAACCCGCCTCACTAGGCACTAGGCTAGTCTGTGTTGAGGCAGTCATTTTGCATATTATTTTATAATTTTATAATACCTATGAATGTACACTTATATTAAGATATTTTCCGTAAGTGGTTAAATCAATAACTTCGAATTTGGGTGAGTGCACCGGTAAATGCCATATTATTTTACTTTTAATCCAATTTTTTACATTGTGTTTCAATTTTTTTGTGAATCAGATTTTTTTTCCTAACTGGAATATTGTTGAAAATTATAATCGCAAAGTACCTAAAATTCCGTTGCCCAAAAGTAGCAAGAGTTACAGGAATTTGGAGTAAATCATTGATAGTATTTCTAGTAATGCGAGTGCTTACAGCCGTTCTCCCCAACTTTTCGAATGATCAATCCGGGCCGCCGATCAGCCAAGTGTTTTGTTAAGTATTCGCTTTATTTGACTGTCTCCAAACATTTTTTATCTTTGAACTTCCTAAATTGTCTATGAAGAACTCGCCCATTTCTATGGAAAATATAATTGTACCCCCACACGTTCATAGTCAATAAAATAACATCAAAGTAAAAACTTTCAATGTTAAATTAACATAGACGATCTAATTTTCTATTTATTATGAATACATATTATTTGTCTTAAATATTGTAATACAAACACCAACATTTTATATTTAAAAACGTATATGTTAAAAATAAAGTGTTACCTTGACTTTTAGTAATGCCGCGAAATAAGAAGTAGACGTTTTTGACGTTTGTCTTTCGTGCGTGTCTTTCAATTTTCAATCAATAATTGTCAATAATATCTTCATCGTGGCTGTCTTTGTATTCGCTATCCATACCCGCTATTGGTATTACATTAAAAATATCTTCATTTTCGCTCTCCATGTTCAAAATTGTCAATACACAATAGGTACAAAAAATAGTTTGCGAAACGAATGACATTTGACGTTTACGCTGTCATTTGACACTCTGTTGACACTTTTTATAACTTGTCTTTTACTGGGGAGAACTTCAATCCTCAACAATCGATAACTGATGATTGTAAGTTTGACTGAGAATTTCGTTGGGAAAGGAGAATTTGTGCATTTGCACAGTACTGAGGCAAAATTTCGGCTCAGCAGTTGCTCAGTAAGGTTGGTCAGAACGGCCGTTAGTCTTTTTTTCATGTTTATTTGTAAAAATTTGAGTTAGAATTGTTTTAGCGTAAATCTTCCGAACGTCAAATACTCTCATTATATTAAAGATTGAGTTAGAGTCTGTAATTAGAGGATACATAGTATACTAAAAAATAATCACAAAAAAATATAGGCAAATAATAAACGTAGAAAAATAATAATGTAAGAATAGACAAATTACAAACATAAACAAAAATCAACAGTAAGTGATGAAAGTAGGTAAGTAATTAATTAAAAATGACTAAAAAATATTAAATACATAATAAATTTATATTAAAAATTCAAAAATGAAATTATTCTGGTTATTTATATAAATAAAATTAAGAAAAGAACAAGGCATAAGAAATAATATTTTAAATATATGTGAAAATAAATTTAAGGGATAGCCATTTCAAAAAAATATTTGATTATTTGTAATATTTAATTGACTATTAACTAACTAACTAACTAACTAACCATCACGCCGTTTCCCCGCAGGGGTAGGCAGAGAGGACGGACCGCCAAACAACTCGATCTTGGCATACACTTCTTGCTTCATTCACATTCATACAACGCCTCATACATTCTCTTCTGTTATTCCGACTTCTGACATGGCCTAACACTTTTTATAATTACACAATGGAGATCTGAAATAGAAAACATATTAACACCAACTACAGACTAACACCGAAACCACCCAACTGCACTTAAAACAACTCACCTTAAAATTATTATGTTTTTCATCAAGCTAATCAATTTAATATAATATGTTTTGTAAATGGAAACGTCAGCACGGGAAATCCCGGTGAGGATATCATTATTTCTTATAAAAAAATAATATAATGA
Source organism: Halesus radiatus (assembly GCA_022606495.2). Classification (NCBI taxonomy): domain Eukaryota; kingdom Metazoa; phylum Arthropoda; class Insecta; order Trichoptera; family Limnephilidae; genus Halesus; species Halesus radiatus. The sequence goes on along the minus strand of JAHDVE020005790.1, from coordinate 30,167 downwards.
AACATTATTATTATTATTATTAAGTAGGTACCGATATACATAGCGAGGTAAACGATTTGATAGGAATTCAATTGGCATTAGGTTATGGATATAAACATTTCTAATCGTCTTCTTCAGAACACGCCATAGTAATAATTTTGGATCGGGGTAAAGTTGCAGCGCTTTCTGTCCAGTTTATGCCAGGCGATTGTCATTGTCAAATCAGATTCTTGTACATATTTTATACAAGTCAATTTTCTACACATAACTGTGTGATTGAGAGCTTCCCATGCGAGAAAGAGAAAGTCATTTTTTTTAATAATTTATATTATGTGATAATCGTCTCTTCGTGAACCCGACCAATCGCCTTGTAGCGTAGAAAAATCTAGGGATGGATTAATACGTCTGTCACTCCTGGAGACGCTGACCGCCAGATGCATATCCACCCCTCATACCTTAATTTGCACACGGTTGACATTTGTCACGGGAGAACGGGTCGCTTCTACGACTCGGTCTTGTGTTCACAGCTCGTCTGTGGAATGATCTGCCGGCCTCTGTGTTTCCTCCCTCCTACAGCATGGGTCTCTTTAAGACCCAGGTTTACTCCTTCCTAACATATAAAAGACCCTCCACACAGCATCCCCAATTATGACATAGGCCTTGAGGGAAAATATTTCCCTCAGAGGCTCCTATGTGGAGTTACTTTTAAAAAAATCCCGGAACTTACTCTCATTACCTTCCTCAAAAAGAACCTCCACGCATCATCCCCAAAGGTGACATGACCTCCTGTGTGAAATTAATGTAAAAATAAATAAAGCGTTGCACATACGTACTCTATATACTCAAAGGTTGATCACTTAGCAATGCTGTGATAGTACACCGTGCGCAGTTGTTTTCTGTCATGTTTCAGTACATTTACTCTTAAGAAACTCTTAAGAAATCTATTATATAGGTAAAAGTAAAATATACATCTCTTTGTTCCCGATGGGGAACAAGTAACTAGATAGCAGTAAAGTCTTTTTGTACAAGAAGGACAAAAATACTCTACTGCTATGTAGTTACTTGTTCCCCATCAGGAACAAAAAGGACTGGAGGGGCTAAAAAATCGTGCTGCATGTCGACAGTGTCGCCTGTGACTGTATACTGATTATACTGTATCGTACAGTGCCGTGAGCAATGCAATGACCTGTACCGCAACAAGTGTATTTTCCTCAACTCGAAGGCATTGTCTTATGTCGACACAATGTGACAATAGAGAAGCGTGCTTTAGGTCGTCATCTTAGTATATCGTTTCCAGGGTCAATAAATCCAAGACTGGGTGATCGATACTAAATTAAAGAGAATAAATATTTTATTTTTTTAATAATTTAATTGAAGAAAAATTAAAAAAAAAAAAAAAAAACAAATCCATCCCAAACCTAAAACCCCAGCAACCATATTTATAACATGCTACTTGATATGTACGCGGCCTTGCTCTGGATTTTTCGTTTGTTTTTGGAATAGAGTTATTAAGTTGTGAATTCTTGCTTGTCGTTTTGATGCCATAATTGAATTAACAGGCAAAGTAATGCCTTGCGCCGACAATTACTATCTCTAAACAAAGGTACAATTTGAAAATTTTATTTCATTCCAAACATTTATTTTTTCAAACTGTATTTAAATAATAAAGTTCTTAAGTAGGTACCTACTTGTGTTTTCGATCAAACCTTCTTCTTTTGAATATGTAATCTGTGGCTCATCAGGGTGGTATATCTATGGGTATGTATAACCTGAATACAACATGGCGGGTTCAATGTTTTTCATACTAATTTTAAAAACTTATAGCAACAGTTTTACTGGATTATATTGGATTTCATTCAAACTACTCTCTAAACCTTCCCAATAAGAACAAACTGTGCTATTTTTTTAACGAAATCGGTAGAGTAATTTTCGAGAAAATCGGGGACACATAAAAAAAAAAATATTTAACATATGGAGATTTACCTGATTTATGAAAAAACCACTGTAGGTTACGTCCTAGTTAAGTATAAATATAACAATATATTATAATTAAAATAAGTAAATAATAAATTTGAATGTATTCATTAAAACAAAAACAAAGAAGTCCAGAGTTTCGAAACAAATTTTACAACTATTTAAAAAACATTTTTCTTCGGCGCCCTCTTCGGGAAAACTTTACCGCTTTTCCGACTAACACTTAGGTACCTATATAAAACGCTTCCCTGAAGATCCAACTAATAAGAGCAGCAATAATGAAAATCTTGAAATTGTATCAGGTTAAATTATTAGCTTATATAAGTTTATACGAGGAAAGGCATAATATTCCATACTTTTATCGGAGTCTCAAAATTCTTTCAGTGAAATCAATTCTGTGGTACAACATTACATTTCAGTATATTAATAACCCTATATTTAATACAAATAGACTAGAGCGCACTTACAATACTAGTCTCAATTTTAATGGTTCCCAAGCATACAAACAAATATGGACAAAGAACTTTAGATCGCATGATTCCTAGCTGTTTAAATATGTTACCCGCTGAAATAAAAAATAAAAAACTGTACTAAAACTAAACAGTTAATAAATATATTGAAAACTTGCTAACTGAAAAAAGCTATTTGTATTAGATAATAAGGAAATATAAATCTTTACATGTAGCAAACACTTCGTGGGAATACATAATTATAATAAATAAAATAAAATAACTTTGTTTCAATTCCACTTTATTATTTCTTCGTCCAACCGGTTTCGGTTCAACCTGAAGCTTCCTCAGGGGTGAATACACAATATATTGAACACAATACAGAAATACATGACATTTAAAAGAATATTAGAAGAGAGAGACAGAACATCAACTTAGATTAGATTAGCGTAGAGGTCTACGCCTTAATAATCTTGAAGCCCTTGAAATAATAATGTCATTAAAAATCAATAAAACCAATCTACTTAATAAACACCTAGATTTGTCTAGCACCCCCATTTTTTAAATATTTCCATTACCTCTGCCCATCTTATGTTCAATATATTGTGTATTCACCCCTGAGGAAGGTTCAGGTTGAACGAACAAATAATAAATTGGAATTGAAACAATTTTATTTTATTTATTATAAGGAAATATAATTTTATGTATGATTTATTGTTGTCGTTTATGTTTTTTTTAAATATTTTTGTAGTAATATTTTTGAGTAAGATTTTTGAGAAATATTTATGCTTTAAGTTTGTTACATGTGTTTTTATTTTGTATAGGTATAAATATATATATACAGTTTTGAATGTTTTGAAAAATAAGCTCCGGTTATACAAACTACAAAAAGTAGTTTATCGGGACTTTTTGCCTTGTATTTTTTTCTTTTGCATTTGTACATAAAAAAAATTGTAATTCCCAGTGGCGTGCATTGCTATTTAACCAAGGGTAGGCTGTAGCTTCCAGGTGCTGATTTGAACCATTACATCATCATGAAAAAGCACATAGTCGTCTCAGTTATATTTGGTTGAAAATGACAAAGAAATCTCTATTTGGGTAAAACGATTAAAAGAATAGGTTTTATGAAAAAAAAAGTAATTGAAATTTAATTTTTTTTTTAATCATTAAACATAATAATACTAACAACTCTCAAAAAAAAACATGAAACAAAAAAAAAAAAACATAAAAGAAAAGATGTTCTTTTAACCACTATTTAATAAAAAATATCAACATGTTTCGATGTCAACGGTTTCCTTATCAGCATAGTGTACTTACTTTTTATCCTATTGAGGGAACCATTGGTTTCGAAACATTTTGATATTTATTTATTAAAAAAAAAAATTACTATAATTAGTTTAATAATAGGATGTAATATTTGTACAGAGCACTTGAGGTGATTTTTATTACAAAAACTGCGCTATACAAATCATCCAATTATTATTATTATTAGCTATGGTACGAAATTTTAAATATATTTTAGGTTATTCGTAAACCTGGAATGTTTTCTAAAAAAATTTTAAAAAAAGTTTCAATGGTATTACTATTTCTATGATGCATCACTAACCTGTATTGATGATTTAGTTTATTAATCTTTTTCATTGTCATCATATTGCCTTCGCCGCCCTTTATTGTCCTTGTGCTTCATTGCCCCATGTTGTCGCTGAGGTCACCGTCGTGTGGTGGACAGACTTCTCGCACTTTGGAAATAACAAGTATCTACCATCTGAAGTTGGATTTGTTCAAACACTATACTTGTTGTTATCTAGACAAAGCTACACGTCGGAAAAACAACAAAAACCTGTACAGCAATTTAAATAGGTTAATCCTGTTTCTCAGTCGAAACACAAAAGCAGAAAGAAAAATGCTGTTCCTACCCTTACGGCCGTTCTTCCCAACTTTTCGAACGATCAATCTGAGTCACCGATCAGCCAAGTATTTTGTTGAGAATTAATTCACCCTGTTTGACTGTTTCCAACCATTTTTTATCCTAAATTATCTATGGAGGTGCCCGCCCACTTTCGTAAACTGCAAAATAATGCCCGCTCACTTTCATAGAAAATAAAATAGTGCCCGCCCACTTTATTTGACTTCCATTTGACATTTGACGTTTCTCTTTCATAAAAAACAAGACAAAATGTGTCTTATAATAAGCAAATGTAGTTAGGTTCTCTTCAGTTGTATTTAAAACATGCAAAAAAATATTTAACATTCGAAAACGGAAAGAAATCTTTGTCATTCAATATTTTTCAGGGGATTTCGAAATATTTCAACCCTGAAAACTTTGTATACATCATTAGTTCGAAGTCAAGTTGAATATAACTCTTTGATCTTGTCCCTTTAAAGTACATTCAGATTCAATCGAAAAAATTCAACACAAATTCCTAAGATACATTAGTTATAAATTCGATATTCCCATTGAAAGCATAAGCTATAATTACTTAATGAAAGAACTAAATTTACTAAATCTCTCAGATCGAAGATTTATTTCCCACTTGATATTTATGTTTAAAATTGTAAGTGGTATTAAGACAGCCCGTCTTTAATTAACCTCATTCAATTTCATATACCTACGAGAGCTACTCGTTCTAAAATCCCGTTTAAATGTAACAACATCAGGACTGAGCATTACGAGCAATCGCTTGTACCTAGATTACATGAAGTTAGTAATAGATACGCAGATGTAGAGGATCTATTTAACAGCACGGAAGGTAAGTACAAGAAGGCTATACTATCATATCAGTATTAATTTAACCTAAGTTTACTTTATGTTTTATGTGTATCGTTGTATAACCTTGAACGTTGTACCACAACCGCAACCCGTAAAATGTGCTCTTTCCAGATTCTGAAGCCGGCCGACAAGCGCTACCTGGCGTACGGGCAGACCAACACCAAGCGTCCCGTCAGGCCGCCCAGGGGCGTCACCAACAAAGACAAAGAAGATTGGATATGGATATGGATCAGTTCCCCCGGCCCCCGTCCTCACCCGCCGCCCAACTTCACATAACTCCTATCATTTGTATTAGCGTTTTGCAATATATCGTAAGGAATAAATACAGTTAGCTTTTTTTTTTTCAATTTAACATGTATGAAAACGTAGATCAAGCCGTATTTAGTTTTGATAATTTAACTGCATCTCTTTATATGGTCTATAAATAATGTGTAATGATAGCCTGTCCAAAAAAAATGTAATAGATGTAATATAGGAATAATGTAAGAATAGGAAGTAAGATTTGTACAGCGCCCTTGAGGTGATTTTTCACAAAAACGGCGCTATAAAAATCATCCGATTATTATTATTATTATTATTACGCATATCTTTTACTTTCATATCTTTCATGAACTTTTATTCGTTATATACTCTCTCATGTTATTGCACGACCATATTTAATACTTACCATTTAAAATTTAATTGTGTTATATTCTTATGTTTGTAGTTAACTGCAAATAATTATTGGAATCGCGATAAATAGATCTCTAACGAATAAGGACGTTTGACATTTCACTGACATTTGTTCACCCTGTTGACACCTTTTATAACTAGTTCTCTGTTCAGAGGAACTTAATCCACAAAAATCGATATCCTAAATTGATCGTATATTTCATTGGGAATTTCTTTGGGAAGAGCGTATTTATGCATTTGAACAGTGTTGAGACAAAATTTCGCCTCAACAGTTGCTCAGTAAGGTTGGGTAGAACGGCCGTTACTGTGCATTGTACAATATGACTTCTCGGTCGATCAAATATGATGTATTTATAATATCCACGCACTTTCAAATCATTAATTTATAATAATAAAATTGAACATCACAATATTATTATTGTTATTAGATATGAACATTTTTTATGCCTTTTTTAAAGTACGTTCCACGTCCGCATTTATTGGTAGTTTGTAATGTACTGCCTTCAGAAAGCTTGGCGCTCAGGGGTAAGTGGGAATGTAGGAGACAAATATATTAATCAATTAGTGGTCGATACAAAGTGCTATTTTTTGTTTCATTTCAAATGTTATGTCAAACCGCAAAGTGATTATTTTCTACCAAGAATATATACTCAAAGTAGTAGTAAGACTGTTTGAAACTAACTACCCCTGTAACTGTAATCATGTTATCATAATTTACGATAGCTAAACATAATTATCATGACGTAATAACTGTTTTCGACATATAGAGTTAATTACGCGCACAATAAACCACCATCAAAATAAAATAATTACTAACAAGGTCGCTACTAACATTAAGACATTACGGCGACTGCTAAGAGAAAAATAATATTGTTTTAACCCTGTCGAAATAATTTTCACGAATTTTCCCTGCAAAGGGTCGACGTGTGTACAATAATTATTCTTTACGTTCACGCACTATTTTTTTTGTAACAAGACTGACAGTTATTAATTTCCAAGATTGTAATTTCGTGTTCATTAGCGGACCACCCATTTGTCAATATTAAATATGATGTACTCGTATGTATTGTAATTTTTCACCGAAGCCTTAATACGTAAAAAAATTATAAGTAATGAAATATGTTTTATTTTTATTTTCTGGTGACAGAAGAGTGACGGGCGCCTGTAAGCCCGCGTTGACAAAATGACGCTCAGAATGAATAATTTTCATCGATTTTTCAGTTGATAGTTTTAATTTCTTAAGAAATATTGCAGCTTTTTATAGTGGCATTATTTAACTATCGATCGTAGACAGGCTCAAAGACTGTCCTATGTTTTTTTGAAAAGGTGACCTTCTCTGTGGCACCTTTGGTATTCGTTTTTAACCGATGTGACGAAGTTGTAAGAGTTTTCTGGGGATTTTCTTCCTGCTAAATCTACATAAATAGTGAACTGTGAAATATGCTAAGACAATTTAATCGAATTTTGAATCGGTGTACTTGATATTTGAATGATTTGATAACATGACTTGGATGTGGTTGCGCCGGTAACGGTTCAACTTGGATAGCCTCATAGTTGATTTGCACAATAATATGCATCCTTATAAACCTAATAATAATAATAATAAGAGTTAATTTCTATAGCGCAGTTTTGTGAAGGTTCACCTCAAGTGCGCTTTACACTAACTAACCTAACCTAACCTAATTGTAATCCGTACCTAGTCCATTGACTTTTCCCGCATCATTGTCCGAATCGTTCGCCACGCACAATAAATAAAATAAAATGACCGAATGGTGCTAAGGACGGTTTGTATTAGACTGATGAGTACGAGTATAACGAAACCAATTTAAAACGTTATTCCACTTGTTTATGAAACCGGACCGGTATCGAACAATCACGTTCGTCTTCAAACTGACAAGCGAGGTTCGATTTGAACAATATCTAACTAAGGTAGGCAAGAAACCCAACAAAAAGACGTAGACTTTTCGATGAGTATTCTCCAGATAATATCCTTCATTTTATTAGAAGAATTGCTCATCATATTTCTTATTAAATAATTTAATTTGTTTTTGTTTGCGCATATTGATGTGTTCTGTTCATAAATAATGAGTGATAAATAATGAGAAATACTTTGCAACACACGTAATTTCAGCATACTGCGAAACTGTCAGTAATTTTACTTAATCAAACTTAAATACCAGTATATATATTTCTTTAAAGTTTTTTAAAAACATTTTCATAATATCCGTATTGATAATTGATTGCTCATGAATACGCTAATTTGTTTCACTAATAATACTTTTTTTATATTGAACAACAATTATGGATCTTAAAGTCAACCAAATTAAGTTTAAACTTCCCCAAAACTAAAAAAAAAATACATATTTATAATTCAAAACAAAAGTGAAAAATATGTTTTTTTATAGTAATCCAAAAACAGAAGGAGCACGTGACGTCAGATGTTTCAAATGCAAAGGTACCAACATAACACGGCGTTTTTATGAGATGTGTTTTTTCACTGGAGTTCCTATTGTTTTAATAAAAAAATACACTTCGGTGTCCTTTCCCCGTGGTGAATTTTCTACGATGAATCTTCCGGATACCGCTTTAGTACGTACCTATGTAGATTTGTAGATACATCCTATATCCCTTCAATAAGGTTCTACAATATTTTGGACGTGCCTTTACCACGTGCCAAAGTTATTGGGGTACATTTGACGATTCCACGGGGATTAAAGTTCGTTAGTATTAGGGTAAAGTTTGGAGGTCAAAACATTCATAAAGTACTCTTTATTGTACTAGCCATAAAGAGCGAAGGTCCTTCATACAAGAATAATTTAAAATAATACTTTTTTCAGACAATCTCTGCCCACGCTCGAGGTCAGAAAGATAACGCAGAATGTTATTTCTCGTTAGAGATACAAACATTTGATAACAAGGCAGGATTTAGTAGGAACATTACGCGAAACGCGAAACTGGGTTAGACACGAAGGAATCGTCTGGAAAAGGGGAATTGGTAGTTTTCAGCGAAAGTTTAATGTAAATATTTAAAAAAAAACATGGCCACTGAAAGTAAGTACACCACAGAGATTTATGGAAACCTAAAGGAATAAATGGATGAGGGTTCTGCGTGTTAATGAAAAGTGAATACACGTGTTTAGGTAATGAAGGAGTTTAGCTTAATCACGTGAAGTGTGCTCAGAACAAACCAGTGGGAGGTCACGTCCCCTATTTTTTTAAAAAATATATTTTTTTGTGTGGTACCTATAAAAATACAATCAGGAACTAAAATACCGATTAGAGAGAGGTGAAAATTTGTTAATGCCTGCATTTATTCACATACTGTCTACCAAGATACTGTAGCGCTACAGAAATGTTCCTGGAAGGATGAGTCAATATTTCAGGTCACTTTTCCGCCACTGCATGGGAAGCCTATGGTGCAGAGTACGCCAATTCAAGAATACTATCATTACTGTCACAGCTGCATGGATGGAGTCTCCCTTGATGGCCCTTTGGAGACGGGATACCGTCAAATATCCACCATAAACTTGTTAATTTTTTTCTTTCTTTCTTATTGAATGAACTTATTTTGCATATTTTACCAAGTACACTTTTTCTACATTTTACTTTCTCTTATTTTACGTACCTGTTGTTATTTATTTGTTTGTATTATTATCACTTATGGAGCGTATTACATTGTATTATCCTTGCATACCTTTTGGAATAAAGAACTATGATTATTATTGTAAACCTTAATTTGGTAAACAAATTGGACGTTTGTATATAATGATAACATACGGTCAAGATCTCCAGGGAAACAGGGGTAAATACCAAATATTATATGTCTGATTTACGTTATTCCTCTAGTTCTTTTTGTTCCTGGTGAAAACAAGTAACTACATATCAGCAGAGTATTTTTGTTCCCTTTAGGTAGCTGACCAAAGAGAACAAGAAGAACAAGGTGAGGAACAAGTAACTACATAGCAGCAGAGTATTTTTGTTCCCTTTAGGTAGCTGACCAAAGAGAACAAGAAGAACAAGGTGAGGAACAAGTAACTACATAGCAGCAGAGTATTTTTGTTCCCTTTAGGTAGCTGACCAAAGAGAACAAGAAGAACAAGGTGAGGAACAAGTAACTACATAGCAGCAGAGTATTTTTGTTCCCTTTAGGTAGCTGACCAAAGAGAACAAGAAGAACAAAAATACTCTACCACTATCTAGTTACCATACTTATTCCCCATCGGTAACAAAAATATTATATTCGAGGTCGAGAAACATACTCGTATATCATAATTTATGACATCCTTTAGGATGTGACAGCACAGATATTGTATTAGAGAGAGAGAACTTGTAAACATATTATGATAATAATCAACAAACTATATCAGCAATAGATCAATGAGTGTAAAGAAAATACTTACTTATTTCTTCTTCGATAAATAAAAATATATTTTGTGGTGTCATTTTTAATAAAATGAAGCTTATATGTACATATCGCACAATAGATTAGGAGTAGGTACATTAGATAGTTAAAATTACATAAATATTAGAAGAGACTTAATTTCACAGCAATACTCGTACTGCCAAACAAACATAAATATTTTTGATTTGTTGCAAGACGGGGAATATGTTGAATGGGTCTATACAGGTATTGGCAGTTCGATGAAGACGCGCTAGTGGTGAGTTATCGTATATGAATAGTTCGTGTTTTGGTTGTCACAGTGGAAAAGATGGTGACGTCGAGTAGGGAACAGGGACACGGATATTTGTAGCACTTAACATTTGAGGGCAGTCCATGAAGTTATTGAAAAAATTAGAATAATTGGCTTAGGCTACGAGGAACGCTCATTTAAAAAAAGGAAACAGTCATCAGGAGGAATAGGAAGGGCAGTAGCGTCCAGGAGGCCCAATCTGGTTATTTTTAAAGAAAATTCGTTACGAATTTTTAGGTTTAAAGACGTCTTGTTTAAATGTGGTCCCGGTTCTCCCGGAAGACAGTTGTCATTCAGCGAACGACATTATTTAAAAATATATAATATTTGCGTATTTTTAACAACAAAAAAACTCAATATTATCTAAGTATCGACTGTAAACACTAGTAGTGAGTCATTTATCATATATTGATGTTATTAAATGAACCGAATTAACGATGTTGAGATGTTTGTAAAGTACCTATGCCAAAAGCCCGACTTGTCAGATAAAAAGTGGTTTAAATTCTAAAAATTATAATAAAGCACACATGTAAAGTAAGTAATAATAAACTACATGTGTGATACACATACGCGTATAGTTTTTACTAATACTGTTATAATTAAACCACAAACGCCCTTCAAAATGTATTGTCATTGACATGTAACCGTAAGCGGGGTTAAGCAACATGTCTTTAAGAAGGGAAAAGAATAAGAAATTTTCCTTAAAAATAGCCAAAATAGGCCTCCAGGAGGCCTATTTTGGCTATTTTTAAGGAAGATTCCTTATCCTTTTCCTTCGGCTTAAAGACTTCTTTCTTAACTGCGGTTCCGGTTTTCTCGGATGACAGCTGTAAGCTATCACTCAGCAAAATGACATTCATTAAAAATATCAATACCAGTTTTAAGACAAAAACTCAATATTAAGTAAGTTACAATGTTACCAACTGCGTTATTACCAACTTTAAACATTATTAGCTATTAAGCTTTACAATTATACAAGTATAAATGGAAATATAAATGCAGGCGGCAATTGTCACTTTTAGAAGTAGTGACAGAATAAACAGGTCATTACTATATAGTGAAGTAGGTACACTTTACACGACGTAATTCTTTGTTAAAAGGCGTATTTATGCAATTTAAAAATAAAATAATAAGGATTAAAATGCATTATAATATAATACAATTGTTTTTAAAAGTTTTGGTCCAAAATCTTGTGTCACTTGAAGAATTTTATCAATTTATATTTCAAATAATCTCTGGACAATTTGTTTGGGATTTTTTTACTATGTCATTTACAATATATCTTTAAGCCTAAGGAAAAGGATAACGAATCTTGCTTAAAATAACGGGAATTGCCCTCCTGGACTCTCCTGGGGTTTTAGTAGCGATTAGGCAGGTATAAATTCTACCTCTATCAATATGTGTACCTCTCATCCGGCTTTCTTTAGTGCTACGTTCATCTATCTAAATCTAACGTATTAACTGATATAGATTATTTTTTTCACAGTTTTCCACGTAGGGTAATATTGCACAGGTGGTCTCAGCAGTGACAGTGACACACCTGCATGCGGAACTGATAAAACAGATTAATACGTTAAATTGGTATTACCTATGAAAATGCGATGTGCTTCTTATCAACAAAGATATTAATACATTAATTAATTAATTTTTTTTTGTTTAATTCGTAGAACTCGATTTAGTTTTCTTTTAAATTTAATATAAATCAAATTTAATAAGGTTATTAATATTATTAAGTTCTGCAAGTATTTTTAGTTTTTATTATTGTGACAGCTGTTTCGGCCTTCAAGGTCATTTTCAAACTGCTGGTAATCCACATTGAGACGACTTATTTATATGATTTTATTTACTCCCCCCCATTAAAATCGGTGATTTATTATCGGTGAAACCGATTAAGCCAGAAAATAATAAAAATTCTTTATTCTCTGAGGTTTTTGAGGTGTAAAAATTAAAAAAAAAAAAAAAAATCATATTTTTTTACAAACATTTTCCAAACTCTAATTCATTGACAATTCAGGCACATTAAGTTGGCCAAATATAACTACTCTATTATGCGATAATTATGATGATGTTTGGTAAATTTTTAACTGTAGCCACTTTTTCCCTCGAAGAGTTAAAAATATCTAATATTGAAACGTGGGGCACTGATAATGATTCCTTGTTGATTTTCGTCTCTAACTGATCGAGCTTTGTCATATCTCCCATACAAAAATACACCGTATTTTCATATACCTAAACATTGCGTGCGTAGGTTAGTGCTCTGTTACATGCTCATTCTATTATGTAATTATACGATATTTAAAATTACCTTACCCCGAGGCAAACAAAACGTCACGTCTGTCTACTTAAGTATTCCCAAGGACAAGATAATCGCTATTAAAAACAAAAGCATATATTAGTTTAAGGACTTGATACAAGCGAGCAAGGACATAAAACAGGGATTCTAAACCAGTGTTTCTCGGAACACTTGTGGCAAAGTGACATTTTATGAGTTTTATTTAATCACCACTAATATAGGCGAATATCTGAGGGCAGCTGGGCCTGAAGGAGTGACATTTTGTCACTTATAGCGGGGCGGGAATATGGTGGGTTTCTTCTCTAGTTCCAATCAGTTTTTCCAGGCTGCTGTCTGCAATGTGAAGTTTACGCTTTAAATAGCCAATCTCTAAAAAAAGGTAAAAATAAGTATTAATAATAATCTAATAAAAAGTAATTTTGGGGTGATATAATTTTTTTTTATATCAGAAGTATTTAAATAATGCTAAAGGGTTGAGAACCTCTGTCACAACGCGTAGCGACGCACCGCACCCCACATCGCATTGTTGCGAAGGTGGAAAAATGGCTTAGCCTTTATTTTTCATATATTTAAACAAGGAACCTTTCCACACGATAAATTATAGCGCCGTCTCATCGAAATCAACAAAATAATTTATTTACAGGCAGCTCCACCTGAATCCAAAACGAATTCATTTGAATATTGATTTCGTCGTTGCGTGAGAATTTCGATTGGCCGTGTTGGCTGTTGGATTGCTCCATCAATTCGTTATTCGAGTTAAACTAATGTCTGCCATTTGTTGTCAACCGGGCCGTGATGGATGTCAACTGTCAACGTAGGTATTTCCAATCAAATAAATTATTAGCGAACGTAATTGAGAATTTTCACGAGAATTAATTATTTGATAGAATGTGTAATCACTTTTTAATACTTGGAGAACAGTTATTTTAGAATACACGTGTAAAGAATACCTCACTATGGCACTTTCGAACTAAATTTAAAAAAATATATTTTTAATATTAATATTGACATGAAAATAAATTCACGCGCATCGCAGTTAATCAACTGTGTAGTGTTTTCACCGAGAAACCTGCTGCGACACTTCAATTTTACTGCATTTAATTTAGAAAAAAATTGCGGCGATATGTAGTCCCAAATGCTGCTGTAATGCACATTGCCAGTCGTTTTAAATTTGGAAATTAGTCTTCGGTGAATATCACATAGAACTCATCAAGTTTATTCCCCTCGAACACGCACTTTAACTTTGTGCTTGCTGCAGCTGTATTATTCCTATTCCCGAAACTGAAGAGACCAATGAAAGGAAAGCGTTTTGCCACAATTGATGAGATAAAGTCAGAATCGAAGAATGAGCTGATGGCCATACCGAAAAGAGCATTCCAGAAGTTCTTCGAGGATTGGAAGAAGCGCTGGCATAAGTGCATTATATTTACTTTGAAGGGGAGAAAATGGATATTGATGAATAAATAAATACTTTTCGAAAAAATTTAAAATGCACCTTTTCTTTTGAACACACCTCGTATCATTGCCACTTTGGTTCATAAAAAATCTAATTTATTCTCTCAATTTCTCCACTATACACGCGCCTATGTGTGTCCTTTGCACTCACCCTCAACTTATTAAAATCAGGTCAGTTGCATTCGATCTTCCGAGAAATGTGCGAAAAAAAATATAGTGGTTTGAATTGATTGCAAAAATAAATTTTAGTGCGGCCATGCTCCTTGCACTTTCCACGTAGTAAATCAAAAAAATCAAATACCAAATCCAAAACATAGAAAGCTGAAAACTTCATTTTGGGCCGCAAAACAATCTTCAATTGAGCCGAAGGTTGAGCATGCCTGATCTAAAATAAATCAAAAACACAAGTCAATTTGTAAAAAAAACAACAACAAAAATATCTGGGCCACTTTGCCACTCTGCCACAGGGGTCGTTGAATGGTTGAACCCTAAATTAAGACCCTTTATCGTAAATTTCTGTTCATCGGGAAAATATTAGACAGTAAGGAAACTCTCTAGAGGTGACATTTCATATAAAATGCGCTTTAATAGATAGCCAAATGTTAACTACTGTTACAATAATTATCTGTTTAGCTTCGGTTTTTCAATCACAGTGCCATCATAACTTCAGCCATATTTGTTGTGGACACCGCATTATCAGATCTTATACAAATATTGTTTTATAACTAGGATGTTCACCTTTAATTTACAATTCTGGACTTTGTTCACTGCGATGCAACACATAGCGTGTACAATATATTATTATGACATTCAAACAAGTTAAATAAAGGTGACATTACATATTATTATTTGTACAAAGTGGTTACATTGTTGCCTTTTAAAAATATATGTTCGTAATAAAATATTTTACAAATCGGTGCCTTTTTTCTTTTTTTTTACCACATCGGTCAGACGGGAAGGGCTTTCTCAACTAGACTCAAATAACATGTACGGTGTTATAATACTGTAACCACTATTTCAAAATTCACAGAACATTTCTTAGTGAATAATCACGTCCCGCTTGACAACAACGAGCCTAAACCCTTACATATAGGAAGGAAGGGTCTTAGATTAAATTTACTTGAACAATTAGAAAATAATAAACGAACTAATGATCCTAATTTAACATTAATTAATAAAGTAAGGAAAATTATATATTCACCGCTTCACGGTATGTTCACATTTTAAAACAATATAACACATTTAAATAAATCAATTAAAAAAACATTTACATTTAAATAAGGGGAAAACACATTATAAATGTTAAACCTCACAGAATAGGGAATTTTATTTATTTTCTAATTTAATCGGTAAAAAATCATTACTTTTAAAAACCCGTCCAAATTAGAATCGAGTGTTAGTAAATAAAATCATACGGATAATGTCACAATGTGGATTAACCGCAGTTTGAAAATGGCATTGAACGCCGAAATAGCTGTCACAATAATAAAAAAACTAAAAACACTTGCAGAACTTAATAAAAACATTATTAAATTTGATTTACATTAAATTTAAAAATAAATTAAACGGAGTTCCACGAATTAAACACAAACACCATTAATAATGAATTAATCCACTATGTTTATTTCAACTGTCGACCAGTTAACCCACATCAGGATAAAATATCTTAAATACTCGTATGTACACACCACAACATTCAGCCGTTTACGAAAAGAAATTAAAAGTTTTAAATCAAAGATTTAGTTAAATTTATGAAAATCGATTGATCTTAACTGAAAATAAGCGTGCTTGAGGAGAAAAACTCCATTACGGTGAACTTTGACATTATGAAATTTGCACAACTTAATAATGAGATTTTTTTTTCTCTTTCCTATAATGAGCTACTCAGGTTTCATTGCGTATATACCCATTGAACTGTGAAAAAACAAAACAGATTTCATTTGTTTGCCTAATATTTTTCAATTACCTACCTATTCAATTTGGGAGGAGTGTATGGGCACCGGCGTTCCGGAAACCGTTTATTGTATATCCAACACCTCTGCCATAGGTCACTTAAAATGGCTCGCTACGGCAGGTGACTTAGCAGGGGTGCCCGGGTTCATGGGGCGAGGTTTGTCCAGATCTTGGGAGGGAGTGTGTGTTTCGATAGCTCTGAAAGAATCCCAATTCTGGATTGGCGAAGTTAATCTGGAGAACCAGACGAGAAAAAGGTGATAGGAGGGACTGAAGAGAAACAGGAGGATGCTAAGGAAATTGAATAAGCCTACCTTGGCTAGTCGACAATTATGCATTTAAGCTGCCAAAACAGTGTGTCTACCCATCAACTAGGTGGCGGGCCGGTCGGGAGAGGCCGGTATGGGTACACCTTTGACATCTCCAGCCAGACTCTCAAATTCTTACTAACCCTTCATACATTTTTCCTTCCCAGAACCTCCTCTCCTTCCTTTCATTTAAAAAAAAACCTCCATAAAGTTGACATAGCCCCTAAATAAAATTATTTTCCTTCTGTGTGAAGTCAACGTAAAAAAAAATTCAATAGCTGTCATCAAAAAAAGTTTTTTTTACATGCAAGTATAATTTATTTTCAGTAATAAATACGAGTATATGGGAATACAAAATTAATAACGGTTAATTTACATAGCGCAGTTTTGTGAAGGTTAACATCAAGTGCGGTTTGCATTAATAATAATAATAATAATAATAGTTCTTTATTCCAGAATGTATGCTGGGGTAGTGCAATGTATGTTCCATAAGTGATAATAGCACAAACATAAAAATAACAATATAAGGTACGTAAAATAAGAAGAAGAGAAAAAAGAAAATAAAAGCATAGAAAAAGATTACTCGGTAAAATATGCAAAATAAGTTCATTCACTAAGAGAGAGAAAAAAATGAACAAGTTTATGGTGGATATTATCTCCCATAGGCTTCCCATGCGATGGCGGAAAAGTGCCCTGAAAGAGTGCCCTCATCCTTCCAGCAACATTTATGTAGCGCTGCAGTATCTTGGTAGACGGAATAGTTGGCGATATGCATTATTGTAGGTGACTTTATCTTTTGTCATTGAGATGCAGTGTAATGCAGCCACAGTTCAGACGTATACAGGGATGTGCAGAATGCGTTGAACAGTATTCTTTTGACGTTTCCGCTGCAAAGGTAAAAACGCCTTGACACCATACCCGCTCTAACGGTTATCGGTCTTCTTTGTCTCCCCATATCCCCAATGACCTTCTTATTAATGTATTAATAGAGTCCAACTAATGGGAAAAACCAGGTAGTAATTATTAGCTAAATATAAATAGGCTAGATAGGATAACGTAGGTACCAGCGTAAGTATGATGTGAAGACAAATATAACACTAGTCAACATTTTCCCCAACGACAATAGTAATGATTTCAAATCACCGCCGTTTTTACCTGTGTTTATTTGTACCTGAAAGGCGATTTCCGCCGATTACCACACTCTGAACGTTTTCCTTTGAGCCGATGTGTTTTAAAAACACAACAACGAGCACATCGCGTGACCTGTGGAACTGTAAAACTGTGGAATTGTGGAGTGGCTAATGATGGTTGAGGCTTCGCTTGTACTTTGTATTTACACGAGTCATGCTGTGTTAACTCTGTGCGAAATTGTATAACTAGTTACTATTCTTACTTGTCGAGATGAGAAGCCGAGTTTGTTTTACTATAGAGTAATCTTAAAATGTGAGTTGCTTTAATCCACCTTACTTCCCAGACAATAACAGTGAAAGATCACGGGAGAGTAAACAAATTCCAGTCTCTCAATGATTCTAAAACCGTTTTCTCCAATAAGGGATTGCACTTCTTTTGAATTGTATTGTTTTAAGGGATGTAAAAGCGTGTTATTGTCGACGAAAGTTTAGAGATTTGTGAATTACGAATTCTTGCTTGTCGTTTGGAAGCCATAATTGATTGGACAGCAAAAGTAATGCTTTGTGACGATTATTACTATCTCTAAACAAAGAAACATTCATTTGAAAAAATTATTTCATTTAAAACATTTATTTTTTCAAAATATATCTACATAACAAAGTTAAGTAGGTACCAACTTGTGCTCTCCATTTTGAAAATATTCTACCCAAATATACCCTCTTCTTTTGAATTCGGAATCTATGACTAACCAGAGTGGTATAACTATGGGCTAACCTCAATACAACATGGCCGGTTCAATGCTTTTCATACTAATTTTAAAACGTTATAGAAACACTTTTACATGATGGATTTCATTCAAACTACTCTCTGAACTTTCCCGGCACTAATGAGAACAAACTGTGCTATTTCCAGCGAAAACCGGTGCAGTAATTTTCGTGAAAATCGAAGATAGACAGACAAACATTATTTTTTATATATAGAGAAGAGACTAGCTGAAGCACCGGCGTTGTCGGGGTTATGAATGGTATGGAGGAAAGTTTTGAGGGTGTGATGTGTTTCCCCTACTCCTACCCATATCCCTACCCCTATCCCTACCTCTACCCTACCCTAAACCTACTCCTACTCCTACTCCTATTCCTATTCCTATTCCTATTCCTATTCCTATTCCTATTCCTATTCCTATTCCTATTCCTATTCCTATTCCTATTCCTATTCCTATTCCTATTCCTATTCCTATTCCTATTCCTATTCTTATTCCTATTCCTATTCCTATTCCTATTCCTATTCCTATTCCTATTCCTATTCCTATTCCTTTTCCTATTCCTATTCCTATTCCTATTCCTATTCCTATTGCTATTCCTATTCCTATTGCTATTCTGTCTTGGCTCCTATTTATTCTATTCCTATTCCTATTCCTATTCCTATTCCTATTCCTATTCCTATTCCTATTCCTATTCCTATTCCTATTCCTATTCCTATTCCTATTCCTATTCCTATTCCTATTCCCATTCCTATTCCTATTCCTATTCCTATTCCTATTCCTATTCCTACCACTACCACTACCCCTACCCCTACCCCTACTCCTACCCCTACCCCTACCCCTATCCATACCCCTACCCTACCCCTACCCCTACCTCTACCCCTACTCAGTAGTTTTCCTCTTATTTTAAACGTCAAGTGTACAAAATTTCATCAAGCTCAGTGTTGATTTGTATAGTAAACAAACAAACACTGCCCGCTCGGGACATTCTTCTATAATACAGAGAGGAGAAAATAGAAGAAGATTCGTTACAACATTTGTGCCGTATGTTGCCTGTTACATGTTGCGTATGTTATTTTATTTTCTCACCGATGCAATGCGGTATCGGTTCAATTGCTGCGCAGATTCCAAACAACTTTTAACATGTTGCAAGTTCGTTGCACTTTGGTACCCGCGTTGAAATCTCAAAGGTGGAAAACATATGCGGTAATACAACCTTTGTAATTTACCGATGTACCACTAACGTAGTAAGTGACCACCTAAGATACCAGACTTGACTCTTGGCACAAAGGTCGTAGTGCAATTTCCCGGGAGAGCAAATTAATAAAGGTAAAGGCAAACCAAAACGTATTTAATCATTGAAGAAGATAATATTAACATAACCTAAATGAAAGATGAAATCGGACAAAAGGACAGAAACTAAAAATATTTCAGTCGCAACTGGGACTCGAACCCAGGTCCTCTGCCTATCCGGGGCAACGCTCAACCGACTTAGCTAATGAGACAAGTTCAATTTGTGTCATCTTCATCGATATCGTATCTCAAATTCAAGATTTGTGAATATTATCTTCCATTTTTAATCTCATATTATTGGCAGCTATTTTTATGATGTTTACAAAGTTCTACCCGAACTCAATTGCAAACTTAAATAGTGTCTCGGATTTACATACGACTTTTTATTTATATGAGACATCTATTGACTTTTTGTAAAAGTCTAAAGAATTCAATTTTCAAAACGTATTTGTTTAGGCTTCACACAAAATCGTAAATAGGGAACTCCAGTGAAAAATATAATGGCTTTATATAGATCAGCAAACGCCGATTAAGTAGAATTAATAAATCTTCATTTAAAAGTGAATTAAAATCATCTCATCAAAACACTGTTTTACGTTGGTACCATTGCATTTACAACATCTGACGTCACGCGCGCATTCTGTATTTGGATTGGTAAGGACATTTTTGTTTCGTATTTTTTTTAGTTTTGGTGAAATTTTAACCTAATTTAGGTGACTTTAAGTTCTATAATTGTTGTTCAATATAAACAACTAGTGTTAATGAGCAAACCAATTATCCATACGGATATTATGAAAATGTTAATGCTCAATACTATTATTATTCTTTCAGTTAAAGTTTCTAAAAAGGTATATGATTTTATTACTTATGTTTATTTATGGTTTACAATTAATAGAATACGAGGTGTGTTCAAAAGAAAAGGTGAATTTCGAATTTTTTCGAAAAGTATTTATTTATTCATCAATATCCATTTTCTCCCCTTCAAAGTAATCCCCCTCAGATATAATGCACTTATTCCAATTCTCGAAGCACTTCTGGAATGCGCTTTTCGGTGTGGCCATCAGCTCGTTCTTCGATTCTGACTTTATCTCATCAATTGTGGAAAAACGCTTTCCTATCATTGGTCTCTTCAGTTTCGGGAATAGGATAAAGTCGCAGGGAGCCAAATCTGGTGAATACGGTGGTTGAGGCATGATTACGGTGTTGTTTTCGGCCAAATAATCATGAATAAGTATTGATGTGTGAGTTGGTGCATTATCGTGATGCAAAATCCATGATTTGTTTTTCCACAATTCCGATCGTTTGAGCCGTATTGCTTCACCCAAACGTTGCATAACTTCCTTGTAGTATTCCTTATTAACCGTACGACCTATTGGCAAGAACTCATGATGCACCACGCCATTTTAATCGAAGAAAACAGTGAGCAAAACCTTCACATTTGATCGAACTTGGCGTGCTTTTTTCGGTCTTGTCTCTTCTGGCCGCTTCCATTGGGATGATTGGGCCTTGGTTTCGACGTCTTAACCATAAACCCACGTTTCATCACCAGTTATGATCCTTTTGAGCAAATCTGGATCGTCGTTGACGTCATTCAACAACTCCTGAGCGATACTAATGCGACGTCGCTTTTGCTCAAAATTTGGCAATTTCGGAACAAACTTCGCTGCCACACGTTTCATGCCCAAAACATCGGAGAAAATTGCATGGCATGAGCCGATTGATATGACAACATCCTTTACAACTTCCCTAATAGTGATTCGACGATTTTCCAAAACCATTTTCCTCACTGTTTCGATGTTTTCTTCGTTTGTTGACGTGATTGCAACTCCAGGACGCTCATCGTCATTAACATCTTTTCGGCCTTCTGTAAAGCGCTTGTACCACTTATAAACACTTTTTTGAGACAAAGTAGACTCGCCGAATGCCACAATGAGCACTTTATTCCATTTTTAACGCAAAATTTAATAGATATTCTTTGATCCATTTTTTTCAAAAGTAAAAAATCACACAAAAACGTGACTAACCTTTCCAGTTGTCAAAAACAAACCACTAATCCAAAATGGCTGATAATGCTTACATATGATAAACATATGTGTACTAACATAACAAAAAAAATCGATAATCGAATGTACGCAGCCCGCGAAAATTCAAAATTCACCTTTTCTTTTGAACACACCTCGTATTAAATTATATACGGTAAAGCTCATCGCCCTATGCATTATTTATATTAGCGCGCCCCTCTCACTTCCGTATTAACATATATCCGTTTAAAACAGGATTAAGATTTCGCTCGGAGAGTCTTGCTGTGTCTTAATAATGACTCTTGCGCAGTATTCCATTAAAAAATATCTTAAACCGATAGTGCTTATTAAAAAATGTACACAAATTCAACATCTACATTAGTATGTATTCCCATATTCGCACAATTAAACATGTTCATACTGTAATTAAGAAAATGATCACATCAGATAATTTGTTCATAGTGCCTACGTCGATGTATAATGTTGATTCTATGACATAACCACCTTGAAACCTGTCTGTGATATTTGCCATTTAATATTATTTTGTTATTAACCGCATTTACGATAAATTGGCAATCGAGCTTCGCATAATAAATTAATTCATTCAATCGGCATACGAGTACCTCGCGCGTCTGCGTCTGCGGACCAGCCACATTCTCTTAGGTAATGCATTCACATGCGCAAATAAAAATCGTAAGGAAATTAAACTAACCTATAACTTTCACGCCATGTCTCGTAGCTGGGGAGGATGGAACGCTCGTCTTGAACACACTCCGCTCTTCACTCAAATTCCTTTAATATTCTACTGTTATTCCGAATCAAGCTCTGTTTTCTTGAGACTTATCATAACGTGTTTTCCTGACACTCATTTCAACTTCCAACTTCTAAACCAGCAAAGCGTCCTTTTCTTAATCTTGTTCATTACACTGTTTCGGTATTAGTGTTTTATTTGATTTTAAAATTTATTATGGCTGTTGTGATTTTAGAAGGATAGTTGGATTTTGTTGTTGAGTTTTTTTGTCCAAATGTGGTGTTTGTGGTTCCTTGTTGAATGTGCTTTTGACTCAGAAATCTGGTGTCTCTAATATGTGTGATGTGTGGTAATAATGTGTAAAAACTGAACCAGCGATAGGTTTTCACTCAAATGTCTTAATTAGTAATTTCAAAAAATTTACAGGTTTAGCCTATGGGGATGAGATGGTGGGAGGGAAGTGAAGAGAATTGATCTAGATATGCTATTTATTGATTTTAGGTTTACAGTTGTGATGAAATAAGTTGAATAAGTCGAACTCACTATATAAAGTGCTAAAAATGAGTGAAGCGTGGTGACTAATGGGTTTTATTTTAAGTTAGTGTTGCATTGGGGGAGACTTAGTGTGCGATTTTACATCTTCACTTATACTGCATTCTTCAGCCAGCTTTGTTATTTATCTACCATAAGGTTTCAATTCAAAGATTTATAGTTTCATTGTTTTGTGGTTCGATGATTTCATGATTTAGTGGGGAATTTGATTAAAATAAACTTACCCCGTAGAGTCCCTCGAGGAATCAGATACCTCGCTGCTGAAGCTTGTGAGCCTCTTCCTGAGGCTGTGGAAGACGTTCTGCCTCCTGTGCCACAGGGACTCCTTCTGTTCCGGGTTTTGCGAGTTGTGCACCCTGTGCCAGAGCGAGTTCTCATGGTGCTCTGTCGGGGAAATTCCTTCATACTTTTTCGAATGATTCTTGTGAACTTCATCCAAAACATCCTCTTCCATATCATCATCCGCAGGACTCTTACCTTCAGGAGAAATAAAAGAGTTGTCTCCATGTGTCTGATTAATAAAAATATAGCAATCTTCTTCTTCTTTCTTTTCTTCCAGTTTGATTTCACTCTTTAAAGTCTTATCTACCTCACTCGCTACAGGAAACTCTTCCATTTCTTCTACTAATATATTATTATCTTTTGCGTTGGAAAAACCGTCCTTCGATTCTTTTAGATTAATTTTCTTAAACCACGGTGATATTTCATGTGAGAATTCATCTCTTATGGGTGACATTTCTTTTTTATCTTTGGAGTATTTTCGTTTCCTTGTTGAAATACTCTCCCTTCGCTGTCGTCTACCTTCGTGCTGAGTTTCATCTTTCAAAACTTGACTAATTTCCTCTTCTGTTACAGACACACTTCTTTTACCTTTGTAATGTTTACCCCAATTGAACAATGAAATATCTCTTTGGTTCTCGGAGTGCCTTCTGTTACGCTGTTCCAAATTACCTTTAGCCTCGAGATTAGTTATTTTTTCACCAATTTGAATGCTATCGTTTTGTTCTTGTTTATGTTTGGTTTTAGGCGATGAAAGCTCGTCTTTCTTATCCTTATGTTCATCGCCACGAGACTGCGAGTCGGGAGGAAGACTGAATCTTCGGAAGCGGGGGATGTGCTTCAACGGAGATTCCATCACAAAACACTCCAAATTTATATCCATCATGATTGTAGGTATATTTACTCATACAGTGGGTAGCAAATATTGTACATAAGCTATTTTAACTGAACCACGAAGAATAAATTAATGTCCAAATTAGAATTAGAGTTCAAAGAGTCAAAATGATGAATAGTTTTGTGATGTTTGTATCATACTGCATTCAAACGACATACGATATTGTTATTTTTCAATTTCACAGCACGTTGCGCAACGCTGCACTTCCATTATAGGAATGAGAGTTTTCATGTCACGTGGAAAAATAAACCTTTCCACTGGAAATCCAATCATTCTGTATATAAAAACGATAAAGCATCAGAGAAAAAATGTTCTGGCAGTAAAAAAATTATTCACGATCAAAGTTTAATGACACAGAAAACATCAAACCACAATAATAATATAATCGTATGCCTATAACTACTTGCTCAGAGTCCATTTGAGGATATTTCTCCAGCTTATGACTGCGATAGATTAATTAAATATTATCAGACTTAGCTCTGTTATTATTGTTGTTGCAATCACCTACATTCCCTTGTGCGATAAACGAGGATGTAGATATGTAAAAGCAAAAGGCGGAAAATTATTTGATCAACACTACTATCAAGAATTTATATAAACATTGGCAAGGAGATAAAGATAAATCTAGTAAACACTGGTTCGTGCCGTAGTCCACACAGCGGTCTGCGGTAGGTATTGCCAGGCTAGAGATCGCGCCGATACTGATTTTCCGACTACGAAGTGACTGCTGCAAGGAACTGGCAGTAACGAAATTGCCGGTTTATTTACATTCGCGAGTTTTTATTATTTTCTACCTGATAACTGTCTCGAAAAACTTGTAATTGTTTTGCACTTATGAGAAAGCCAGAGGCTGTCAACATATTTTCATTTAACCATTGTATTTAAGCAATAACAATTACCTGCATGCTTATTAACTTCAATGTTTGTACCTCTGAAGGAAACAAAACCAATAATGAAATGTTAAGACAAAATTATAGGTAAACTCCCTGACGCCTGATGCAGAAGCCATGGGCTCATGAATTAAATAACATAAATGATATAAGGCCATAATATTCCATACTACTTGATTCATGAGGATGATTCTGCTTTCGTTATTTCTAGCAGTAATACTACATTGAACTTTTAAATAATAATGATAATAATAAGTGTGTATTCCGGTATGTGGGGAGGTTAGTGCAGTCCCACACATCCATACAACAATATACATGCAATAGTTATAAAAAAATATATACAAAAAGTTTAAGAAATAAAATAATAATACGATAGTAGGTGAATATACATCACACATAAAACAAAAATTTAAAATAAATAAAATAACTAATAAAAATTAAATACATCAAAATAACGCCTTCAAGGTACTGCGGCATTTAAGTTGTGAGGGGCCAATATCTTTCTCCAGTATGCGTCGATGTTGGAGGCTGGACTGAGGCGGGCTTCCATGATGAGGATTTTCCTGGAGCTGTTTATTCATTCCAGCCACCCTGGATCTTATAAGGGCTGCAAAACCGGAAACTCGCCCCTCCGTGAACATACTGCAAGCGTTGCAGTATCTGGGGAGGTCAAACATTATGCGGAAGGCGTTATTATACTGTAGACGAAGTCTTTCCATACTACTCTTTTTATAGTTTGCCCAGAATTCGCACGTGTACAACGTTGCCCAGAAAGCAAGGAAGAGAGTCCTTTTCACAGCGGTACTACAAAGGCGAAATCTTCTACTGAGCATGTTCGATTTTACGCTAAGAGCTCGTCTTTGCCTATCAATATCATCATCATCCATCAGAGTACTGGTGATTATGTGTACTAGGTATTTGGTTCCTTCAGTCACCTTCAGGATCACACCGTTCACGGTAGCTGCAGGAATATTAGTCGGGCCTTGTCCATATCTTATAACCAACAGAGCCGTTTTATTGGGGTTATATAACATGTTTGTTTCTTCAGCAAACTCTTCGCAGATCTTCAGGAGAATGCGCAGCCCTCTTATAGACCGTGCCATCAGTACCATGTCGTCCGCATAACTGATGTTGTTCAGACACTCTCCTCCGATGTGGCAGCCTACCCTTGCATTGTTTAGTCTTTCGGTTAGATCGTCCATGTAAAGGTTAAACAATATCGGGAACATACAACCACCCTGTCTGACGCCGCTTTTTAGGAGGAAAGGTTCGGAAAAATCATCTTTCCACTTTACTAGATTTCCCTGCTGTCTATGCCACAGCTCGAGGATGCGTATCACCTCCGATGATATGCCTCTATTCCTGAGTTTAGCCCATAACAACGGGTGAGAAACTCTGTCGAAGGCCTTACTCAGGTCAAGGAAACATGCGAATGAGGTGGTTTTCTTATTTTTATAGTATTCTAGAGTTCTTTTCACTGTAAATATGGCTGTGTCGGTAGAGACCTGCTTTTGAAACCCATTTGGTTGTCATTAGTTTCCATGCTGGGACCGACCCGATCTAGTAGTAAACGTTCAAATAATCTTGCGATGGCAGTAGCAATTGAGATCGGTCTATGTCCTGGGTGGTTGAGTCCGATGATTTAGATTTGAGAATGGGTGTTATTATGGTTCTTGTCATATCATTTGGTAAGTATCCATTCTTCAAAATATCGGTAAACAACCTCGCCAGCAGCTTTAAAATTGGTCCTCCAGCGTATTTAACGTGTTGATCAGTCCGTCATGGCCTGCCGACTTCCCAGCTTTCAGGTATCTCAAAGCGGTCTCATGACTAAAATGGTCTCATGACTCTGGATTAATTATAAATGGAAAAAAAACTAAATTGATGCATATAAAATCCCCCAATTCAAAGTTATATGTTACACCTGAAATAAAAACACATACGTCAGATGGTTTACACGATGATATTCCTGCATTGTGTACATGTGAAAATGTTGAACTTGTGAAAGAATATGTTTATTTAGGTGTCATTATTGATTGTTTTTTCAAGTGGGATTTAAAAATAAATATGGTTTGTGTGCGACTAAGATTAATTGTTAGTAGATTATTTAAATTAAAATTCTTTGTTCCAATCTGTACAAATCGAATAATTTATTTATCGTTAGCGGAATCTGTTATAAGGTATGGAATTACAGCCTGGGGACTTTCCTGTAAAACAAATATCAATCATTTTCAATCAGTGCAAAATTCATTGGCTAAATTATTAGT
This sequence comes from Halesus radiatus, assembly GCA_022606495.2. Lineage (NCBI taxonomy): Eukaryota > Metazoa > Arthropoda > Insecta > Trichoptera > Limnephilidae > Halesus > Halesus radiatus. The sequence goes on along the minus strand of JAHDVE020005790.1, from coordinate 2,784 downwards.
TCATCAAAGTTTATACGAAAAAAGGCATAATATTCCATACTTTTATCAGTCTCGATTTCAGTACGAGCAATTCCGTGGTACAAAATTGTACTTCAGCACGTTAATAACCCTATATATTATAAACATAGACTAGAGCACAATTACAATACATGTCTCAATTTGAATGAAGGATTAATTGTTACTAAGTATACAAACAAATATGGACAAAGAACGTTAGATTATATGATTCCTAGCTATTTAAATGGGTCTCGCCCAGGTGTCGTGAGTTCAATTCCTCGGCTGGCGAAGTCCTCCATCACAACACAAGAAACATCTTCCGCGTTCTGTGATGATAGTAGGAGATTTTCAAATATTGTCAGGTTATTGGTAACCTGAGAATGTTTGTCTTTCTTTAAAAAAAAAATAATAAAAATTGATACATGCGGAAATTATATATTGTATTGAAATAAAACAGTTGTTACTAAATATATTCAAGACTTGACTAGTTGAAATAAGTTTTTATATATGTTTTATTTTATATAGATTTAAGTAGAAATAATTTGTATGATATTATCATGGAATATTTATGTTTTAACTGTAAACTTATAAAAACAAGATTTTGAAAGAAAATTGCCATTTAGTCAAATTACTAAAAAGTTTATCGGGATTTTTATGTGTTATTTTGTAAACTTCTTTAAAGTTAATTAAAAAAAAACGTCACTGCACCTTGTTCCAGAGTGAAAGATACTTGTGATTTAAACATGTTGCTTGAAATGGCTTTAGCTATGTTCTCCTGTCTGTACCCCTTTTCCCATTTCCCATAACCTCATTACATTACCCAGGCAGTTGAAAAATGAACTTCAAATTACTTTCTCGTTAAATTGATTGTCAGCATTCAACAGTCTGCAGAGATTGAGAAAAATAATTGTTTGGATTAAAAAATTGTAATGTTTATCAAAATTCAATTGATCTTTTGTTGAGAAGTCAATATTTACATTTGCAGATTGTAACAGTAACTGTTAACAACAGACAACCGACAGAAGTGTGTGTATTTTAAGAAAGTGAGAAAGATCTTCTTATTGTGTGACGGGCGGGATATATCCCGATATATCGAGATCGGCCTGGTCCAGTCCACATACACAGCCGCGAGGTTCAGTCCGCCGCATAGCAACTAGTAACTAACTGGCAACTGGAACTGGCATCTCTAACTAAGACAGATAATCTCCAGCGACAACAAGGAAGTGATCATATTATTATACAACGAGCCTATAAATCTATACTAAACGCGCAGGGACGGATTCAATCTAGAAGAGGCCTAGGCGTCTAATCCACGTGGAATTCCCAAAAATATTTTTTCTGTTGTTTGTTACCAGTAATACTTTTCAGCAAAATACTTTATTATTGAATTAAAACCGTATGGTTTACATATATAATTTAATGCATTGACATAAAATAATAATCATAGTCTGGTGATTCGTGACTCGGGCTTCCAAGAGAGCAATGTAACTGGTAGATACTCTGAGTATCGCCCTGATTAAAGACCATCATTCATTATTGAAATGCGTTGCTTGAAATGGCTTGAAGCCTCCGCAATCAGAATTTCTATGTACATATTACAGACTTCCTTTGAATATTTGAAGTTTTTATGTACTTAAAAAAATATGCCTAGGTTTTTTTTAAATGTTATATCTATTCAGATGTCTAGTTAAAAGAAGCGAAGCTAGCAGTCCACAATGGAGTGATGATACCAACCCTGATGTATGGCAGTGAGGCATGGAACTGGTAGAGGGAGGATGAAAAATGTTGAGATTCGTAAAGAATGCAAGGCTGATGTAAGCGTTACGAGTAAGATTAAGAAAGGGACGCTTAGATGGTTTGGGCATGTAGAGCTAATGAAAAAAGAAAGGAGTGTAAGGAAAATATATGACGCGAATGTGAATGGAAGAAGAAGCCGGGGACGTCCGAGGAAGACATGACACGATCAAGTGAATCAAATACTTTGGTCGGGTCATGTCAGAAGTCGGAATATCAGAAGAGAATGTATGAGACGTTGTATGAATTGGAATGAAGCAGGAAGTGTATGCCAAGATCGAGTTGTTAGGCGATTCGTCCCATCTGCCTACCCTTGCGGCGTAATGGTTAGTTAGTTAGAAAATAAATTATGTGAATTTCCCCTATTGAAAAAAATCGCCAAATAATGCTCCGAAAAATATAAATAACACGTGTGGTTGTGTTATTTAACATGTTATAGATATGAAAAAAATCGCAGCGTTTATGTAAATGCTACTTGAGTCAGTAGTCTTGACATTTTTGTTCTATTCCAAATATGTCGTGTTTTATTAAATATTTTTTAAGCGATCACTTACGTCCGTGTTAACATATATCCTTTTCAAACAATGTTCAGTTCCCCATTCCCTACAACTTCACAACATTCCCCAAATGGGGAAGTCATAGTCCCACTGGCTCAGGACAGTCGGGAACAGTTGGGATTCTTGTGCGGTAAACACATTTTAAAAAGTAGGCAAAGTAAAAGGTAAAGTGGTCAGAGATAATGGCTTATAGAAAGGTCTCCGGTCGTGCGTTGAAGTTTTCTTATTCGAAGTTCATAGAAGGAAAGTCGAGAACAATGGCGATTCGTAGTCTTTTTAACTGAGGGTTCAATCAAAAAATCACCAGAAGATATTTATATTTCATAAAAATGTACTTGTTGTCCTTCGGCGAATCATCCAATATAGCGGCAGGCACATAATTGAAATAAAGTTGGTGGGAGGGGTACTATAATAAGTAGCGACTTGAAACAATACG
>JAHDVE020005789.1:0-80761 GCA_022606495.2 Halesus radiatus | reverse complement strand
AATATAACACGCGCTCGAGGATGGCACAGAAAAAAAAAACACTTTTAATACGTAATTATTTTAAATATTGAAATGAGTTGTTTGTCGGCGGGTGTACAAATGGAATAAATTGTTATTGTATCTGTAAACCTCAAGTCCTTCAATAAACTTGTAAAAATACAATATATTATTATAGCACTAACATATATTACCACGTTTCGTTTAACCTTGATGAAATTTTCAGGTTATCTTTATTTCTTTAGATTTTATGATCTGACATGGTATGTATTCTATGAAACGCTATATACCATATTAAACCTTTTTGACATTTTGTGGTATTTTTGTGTGTGCTTAATATCCAAGTAGCGTTTTAGATTTCTAAACATGTTATCCATATATCAGGCACCAGTAGTTCCCAGCAACTCATAGGCGGTTCAATTAAATTTGCAATCCTTGCTTAGACTAATAAAACTTTTGTTGACTTTTTAACGAGGTTAGCCTAATATGACTGACCCACTCTGTAGCTTATTGCCTGCTCATGTTTTATATTGGGGTCAGTACGAACATAGTCCATAAATATATTTTCCGAAAAGTCCTTACATGACTCGCACAATTCAATCAAGAATAAGTAATACTATTCAAGGACAATCGTTTTCTGATAGCCAATTAATGAGGAAAGAAAAATAGTTTTAACAGGACTTAAATCGGGTGGTACACGGTACACGGTACATGTTACATGACCCCCTTCCCTGTTATTTTGTTGCGCCATTCTCAGTCCGTCCGGCAATTGACCTTCAGGAATATTTCCCCGTTTAGCCCCACCTCTTTAAATCCCTCCCTAAATCATGCATTATTAAAATTCGAACATCGTCATATCGCGTGTAGGTCAGCCGCCGCCCTGTTTCGGAAAGTTGTGCTCTAATTCGGGGAGGTATTGGGGTCAGAGTCGCCTGGAGGGTTGGCAGTTTATTAGGCTGGTCCTGGCGAGGATGGCGGCGCTGGTCAGATTGCCAGGTGGTCTGGTGGTCGTGTGGTCAGTCACTCAGGTGCCCGCCACCCGAGAGGACGTCGCCGGCCACTGGCTCCTCCCCGTGCGACTCGACCCCGTGGCCTGCTGACACCTTTACTTTACGGTTGGCAGTGAACTTCGCCAACTCGCAGCGGCAAGTTCGGTTTCGGAGCTCCGATTATAGCTCTCGAGTTCTACTTGGCAAACAAAAATGTAGCATTTAATAATTCAATGTTAATAATCATCAGTAAAGAAGAGTGATCGTAACGTGATTTTATATCTATTCCTTTGTTAATTTCCTACTAATTAGTAAACACTTCACAATTCGGTGATACGATTTACATTACTTTCGATATCGTAAATTAATATTACATTGAAGGGTTTAGGTCAGGTTTAGATAATTTACACAATAATGCTAAATAAATTATAGCAAATTACTTGATTATTTAAAAATTTGTCTAATAATATTACTATTACCAATAATTTTATTAAACCATTAACCATTTTAAAGACATAATCTTCACACGTTCATACACAAGATTAATTATATAATTCAACGACTTGTAGTGTTAAAATATTATCACTATTTATTAAAGAAGCATTTTACACGTTTAATTATCTCATTAGGCAATAAAAATAATATTCTTTCATCAATTTTACTAGAAAAAGTTTTGGAAAGAGTTGATAACAGAATCTTTAATTATGCAGAAAACTGTAGAAAACATTTGTTCGTTTTAGTCACCTCCTATAGGGAAAACAATACCATTTAATAATATTTCATTTTAAATACTAAAAGTTTTATTTAATTATTTTTCATCCTCCAACTATGCTTAATTGAATATGATGAACTTGTTACCATAATATATTTTCTTCGGAGGTAAAATATTCTTTTCCAAAGAATTCTGTTGTTTTCCCAGAATTACTTTGGCTCCCAATTATGAGCAAAATTTCGGGATTTGCATTTTTCCATGATGGATCGATTTAGATTCCACCCGGATAAATGTCAACACCGTTTCTTAAATTGACCACATAAATATTTATTGGGTTATAAATTATAAAGATTGATCTAAGCATTGGCCCTTCATTATTTTCGAGTTGCAAGCATTCGTGTGGGGATATTTACCGCCCATAGGCGTTAGAATCACGCCGTAGCTTTCGTAAGTGATTTCGTAGCGGACGTAGCGAGCCGTAGGCGCCACGTACCTATACGGAGCCTAGTTGTACGTGTACACGGCATGATGTACCTTTGAGTTCATTATTGGTACGAGAGTGCGAATGTATTATGTCGCGTGTTGGCGAGATTCGAGCAAATAAAGCTAGTTAATCATTAAAACGTTTCTTTCAAATATTATAAGTAAAACGTCAACCTGAAATATATTTTCTTGTTTAATGTTGAATGATAGAAAATCAGGTCTATTGACGTAGTACTGCGAAAACTTATTTCAGTGATAAATTGCCTTATGATAAATTTGATTTTAAAATAAAATTTTCTTTACAAATAACAGGATTTCACGTCAGAAAATATTTTGCAAGAAAGTATTAATGTGAAAAGATTCGTAAAAGCAGTGCATAAACTTTAAGCAAGTGAAAGTATATAAGTTCTGATAATAAACAGAGAAAACATTAATTTTTCCAAAATTCTATTGTGGAGACGTCTTGAAAAGCTCGAGACTAACAGTGAAAAACAAAGGAAATCAATACCCGAATAACATAAAAACTTAAAACGAAATCTAAAGTTGTCAGAAACCATAAAAGCTCAAGTCATCATCTGCATACGCTCGAGCCTGTTTTAAAGGCTCATAAAACAAGAATCAAAGCTTAGCTACCAGGTTAGCATAACCGCAAAGGTGTCCCGGCCCAGTTCGCCGCCCTACCCGAGCATTACCCTGGGCGAGGGCGTGAGCAGCAGCAGTAGCGACAGCGTGGCCGGCTGGGTGGAGGTGGGTCGCTGGGGGCGGCGCGGCTCGAGGGGCGCAGCCGTGCAGCGCTGGGGCGGGGGGCCCGGTCACTTCTACCCGCACCAGAGGCCGGAGCCGGAGGACTTGATGATCGACAGTGACGAAGATTCTGCATTCGTAGTCGTCTCCCTGTCGACAATGCAGCCACAGGTAATATTCACACCATTTGCTACATAACTGTCAGAGGCTGATGTCAGAAGATTTAATGATCGACGGTGATGAGAATTCTGCATTCGTCTCACTGCCAACAATACAACCACGTGTATTATGTATACCACATGGGCATATGTAGCTGTCAGAAGGTGAAGTCAAAGGAATTCATGATTGACAGTGACATGGATTCTGCCTTTGTGGTAGTCTCGTCGTCGTCAACGCAGCCACTAGTATCAAGTATTCGCACCATTTGCGTCTTACTTCAAAATAGATAATATGGTCCTGCCGCCGAGAGTTCCGTTATAATCCCTCTTTTTTACATGCGTAGTTTATGAGAATGACAAAAAGTCTAACCATTTGGAAGGTGACGTTTGAATTCGTTTCTCGACTAGGCAAAAGCAGCTGCATTTCTAACAATTCTCAGCCAGGTAATTATCGCCGTTCGATTTAGCGATATCGTCTGCTGAGTACCAAATTGCTCTAACAGCAGATTTTAAATAAATCGACTTTCTCAACTTCTTGGAGAGTTAGGTATTCATTTTATCTCTCTGTGTCCTTACGTTTGTCTTAATCATAACAAATGGGAAACTGATTATATTGTAACAAATCTTTCCAAAGAAAAAGTAACTTGATTTTTTAAAACTCTGTGCTGTAAATCGAGAAATTACTGTTAGAACAATTACGTACTCAGCAGACGATATGTACATTTGCAGAGAATCAGTGCATACACAATTTGAAGCCAAACTACGGTCAGTATTTTCATCGTATAAACGATGAACACATAAGTGTTCTGATCGATCAATAAAAAAATGTGATATAAATACTAGACTTTATTAATCGAACCCTCGGCCTTGCCTTGAAAAACGTTTCATTCAGCAGAAAAAGTAAAGTCCACTTTTTTATTAAATATCCGGCAGAAAAATAATTTTATCAGTATAATTGTTTTTGTGTTTAATTCTATTTTTTTTTTAAATTTTATTTAATGTAAATTAAATTTAATAATTTTACTATTAAGTTCTGCAAGTATTGTAGTTTTATATATTGTTAAAGCTGTTTCGGCGTTTAAAACCATTTTCAAACTGTGGTTAGGCCACATTGCGACGACTTACTTATTTGATTTTATTTACTCCAACCCAATTTTATTAATTTTGACGGTGTTTAAAATGATTTATTACCGGTAAAACTGATTCAGTTAGAAAATAATTTTAAAATTCTCTGTTCTGTGAGGTACTTACATTTACAATGTGTTTTCCACAATGTTTTCTTAATTGATCGTCACAATAATGAACAGTAAAATACTTTCAGAACTTAGTAAAAACATTATTAAATTTTATTTAAATAGAATTTAAACATATGGTGTTTTGAAAGTAGTTTTTATCACAATAAGAATATAATTGAATATTATTCTGTGTGAGGACTCAATCTTTGATTGTCTTACTCTTGATCTCGAAAGGTAGATGCTATAATGTACCGATAAATCAATTGTTCGTACCTATTTTCGAATATGCTCTCTGTGATGTAACATTTGGATTGAATTAGTTTGCGTCTTCCTCCCAGAATATCTGGTATTGATAGCGGAAAGATATTTTTTTAAATATTTTCATATGAAGCGGTAACTTGGTGATGTGACATTATAATTTAAAAAATAAAAACGATAACTTTGTTTACATCATTCTTATTTGGTATATACTTTTGCCGACCGGGTTTCGCCACTACCGTAGCTTCCTCAGGGCAGTATAATACTAATTAGTTACCGTAGTGGCGAAACCCGGCCGGCAAAAGTACTCGTATATACCAAATAAGAATGATGTAAACAAAGTTATTGTTTTTATTTTTTAAAAGATATTTTTTATTTATTTTACGTGTTCTTACGAACGTAAAAATATTTAAAATATATGTTTTCAGATGTTGAAAGGAATTCGACGTGTTATTATTAATTATTAAACTGGGAAAAGATTTTTTTTTTAATAATAGGTATATAATGGATTTATTTATATAATCATTTTAAAGAGATGCTTATTGTGTAGTGGTGTACTATATCGTAGGACTACGGCGGAGAACTGCAGGCGGCTGTTCCAAATTATTTTGAACCAATTTGAACCACTTTCGATTTACATGAATACATTCAAAGATGCGCTCTGAAATTATTTGCCTGTACCTACATATTATGTTATTATGATGTTTTTAACAGACCCTCGATAAAAGTCAAAAGTATTATTTTTATCGAGTTAATTCTTGTACATAAGTTTTTCATTTTTAACACATGTGTTATTGGTAGTATTGGCCGCACTTTCAATAATGTAAATAAGTAGAGTAATTTGGAAATGCTCATAAAAAAATTAACAATGTAGATAAATGATAAATGCTATGCGACCCCTAAAAAATCATTCGTCATAAATCAACTTTAATGAAAATTAGTTGATTGTTTATGCAAAGCTTCGTGTACCGAGGTCGCCATTAATTTACTACGTTTTTTGATAGTAAAGTAGAACCTAATTTTTCAACGAAAAATGTGCTTTACTTTATTACAGACCTTGAGTTTATAACATGACACAAAATCACATGCGCAAACAAGAGAGTAAGTAGGTACGTTAAATTAAATTTGATAAATGGAGAGCTATTTGAGATATTTCCATACGCGAGCTTGAAGCCATTACCCATATATGAGTATGAATATAATCCATCAAAATTTACCTTTACTTTTATTAACGGTTGAAGGAATATCGGAAAATTAAGTACACGTTTTCCACCAATGCGTATTACAATTTATTTATTTTTATATTATCGGACCGTTGTCTAATTATACAAGATATACAACACGAAATGAAATAAACAAGAGTTACCCAAAAATAATAGCACAATCATAATACATGAATGAAGGCAATGATAAAAATTCGACAAAAATATCCATTTGAGAGAACATTCAAGTCAAAGCCTGAACAAGGTTTTGGGAGAGTCCATGATGGTGGGACATATTATTAAATATTCTTCGAGGCTTATTTTCGTGAAGCCTGAAAAACATCATTTAGACTGATACCAAAAATTTCAAGGCCCTGGCTTGAATGAATAAATCTCGATATTATTGAATTGAATGAAATGAAGTTAGTATTTTGTTTATTTATTATTCTTAGTATACCTACCTGCCTGTAACATCTTTCTTGCTACAAAATGTAGCTTTATTTTTTTTCAATTATTAATTATTTTTATTGAGATTTAAAAACCTCATTTTAATATTTAATTGTTGTAGAAAATAATATTAACATAACCTAAATGAAACATGAAAACGGAAAAAACTACAGAAAATAAAAAGATTTCAGTCGCATCTGGGACTCGAACCCAGAACCTCTGCCTATCCGGGGCAACCGATTAACCAACTTAGCTTACTTTTATTGTTTTCAATGGCCTTATTTTTTTCTTCATTATAATTGATTTTCTCGGTTTCACGGCAAATTTTCTATTGAACGTATATTTTTTTGCTAGCAATAAAAATTATTGCTAGTAACTTGTCAGCAAAAGCTTTGTTATTCTTTTTATATGCATATTGATATTAATTTCAAACTATGCATGTCTACCTACAAACTTCTGAATCAGAATATTTTATTCCAGGCGGCCAGCTACGGCAAGAAGAATGGAGTATGGTACGGGGCCCCCAGCGTGGGGCAGGGCTGGGGGGGCCGAGCCCCTTCGCGTAAGACCTCCGTGGTGGAGGCCGACCTGCCCGTGGCGGGGGGCACCAAGCCCTCTGCGGGCAGGGTCATAAGGATCATCAATAATATGGACCACACTGTACAGGTAGGAATCACATACTACTACCCAGAAATAATTGTAGATATTCGATTACAAACTACACAGCTCGTCATTTTACCTGCTTAACAGTAAAAAAAAATGTAATTACACAACTAAAATCACCGGTAAAATTTTGTATTGCAGCCTCCGTTCGCTGTCATGTGGTTACAGAATTATTTTAGTTGTATTGACTCTCATTGTGAACAGTCCAATGTAAAATGTAATATTATTTACTGTTTACAGTATTCATGGGAAAAAAAACTTTCTCTTATCGTGGAAAGCTATCGCATAAAATAAAACAATCACTGTGCTGTGAACCTTTATTTTTTTAACAGATCGCCCAACGATTTCACTTATACATACATTAATATAACTGTTTCTTGTGGATTGCGAAAATCGGAACAATATTTAAGGCATGGAGATATAATTTTTAAATTAGTTTACATATGTAAACACATATACACAAATTAAGATCTCGCTTTGAACGATCGTTGTCAACAGTTTATTAACCTAGTTTTATTTAATGTTTTCAGTGTCGAGTGCTACTAAATTTAAGAACCACCCAACCCTTTGAAGAAGTGCTGGAAGACTTGGGGCAAGTTCTTAAAATGAGCGGGGCCAAAAGAATGTTTGCTGTAAATGGACAAGAGGTAAATATATTTCTATTCTTGCGTAATACGTTTTATACTGTATATATATGTAATCAAAAAGCTTTCTTTGCTAATAAATTGGTTTATGAAGGTAGTCAAATTAAACCAGGATAGCATCAGCGAAATTTTATTAAGCACACACTTAAACACTTTACACATAATATATTTTTTAAACCTTCAAAGCTCTAGCAATATGTTTGTTTTTTTCCGTGTAATTTCCGTGCCTAGATCGATAGATTTTTGCGAAGTTAATTCATTGTGCAATCAGTATAAAAAAATCTGACAACCTAATCGGTTGGGTCTCAAATTACTTTATCATTTACATTTTTTCAAGCGTAACCTTAATTGCTTAATAAATTTGTAACTTCACCAATTCGAATAACGAACAATTTCAAATTTCGAACTTCTCCATATATTTTCGTGTTGCTAAGAAAAGAACAATAAGTTAAGAGGTTGGAATTCTGGAGTGATCTTCAAACTCGAAAGGTCATATCAATAATTTCGAAATCACAACACAAGCTAAATATAATTGACACTTTCCTGAAACTTTACACGTAAAACCTTTGTCAGGCATTGTGGAAATCTCATGAATGTACCAGTATTTGATGCTTCAATACGTCCACAAGGTCACACGCATGACTGTACACTAAATTTAATGACTTTGCAATTTATACTTATTTATTTATTTACACCTTGGGGTTTTAGATTTACAAACATAGTATGATTGAAGAAATTATGATTTAAAAAAAAAAAAAATTATTTGAATACCACACAAGAGTCTAACTGCTCCCAACCGTCTGGAGCCAGTAAGACTATGGCACCCCCAATTAGGGAATTTTGTGAGGCTGAAGGTATTGGGAAGGGGAAGGAGAAGTGGGAAAGGAAGGTGAGGAAATATCTGGCTATTCAGATCCGGTCACCAAACACGGCTAAAAGCCATTTCAAGCAACGTTTCAACTCTGAATGGTGGTCTTTCACCGGGCGATACTGAGCAACCTTTCAACTCTGAATGGTGGTCTTTCACCGGGCGATCCACTCTGTAAATTTAAGGAATACATTTTTTATGAAATTTAACACAAAATATACCTGATTTCTGTAACCTCTACGGAACAATACCGAAATAGACATTTCGTTGATGGCTCCATTATAACGTCTTCCTCTTCCCCGTAAACGATATATACAATTTTTTTTTTTTTAAATTCTTGTTAATTATTTATTTTGGGATTTGTTGATTTCATACCGACCCGTGTGGGGGTGGCCTTACTGTTAAACGACAAAACTATACAAGTATGACATCACGCTTGCCCTGTCAGATTTCGATCGTTTTGGCGGGCTTCAAATCTAAACTTTGAAAATTATTAGAACTATGAAAAGGTATATTCATTAAAAAAAATACTGGAGTTCCTTATTATACAGTTACAATTTAGTTGATTAGGGACGTCCATTTATATACCTTTAAAACCACCAAAAATTTGCAGGTTCGCAGTTTCTCCCAGCTGCGCAACGAGTTCGCTGACGTGGAGACCTTCTACCTGGGCGTGGGCACCGTGGGCGCGGTAGGCCCGGGTGCCGTGACCGCAGGCTCGGTGGCGGGCGGCGGCGGCGGCGGTGAATCGCCCATGCGCCGCTCCCGCTCGCGCGCTGCCGTGGCCGCCGTGGCAGACGAGCCCCCCGTCCGGGCCCGCCGCGCCCGCAGTAAGAGCAGGCCCCGCGTGCTCTACGCGCCCGAGAGCGAGATCGTCAGGACTTCAGGTAGGCATATTTAAAAAAATTTAAATGTATATATATATATATACAGCATGATCATCCCTAACCTAACGTAACCAAAACATACTTAACTGAATCTTACCTAACTTATCTATATCTAACCTAACTTAGTCGAATCTGGATGTAAGGAGAAGATGGTTCTTCCCAGAACATGTATTCATTTTTTATAAACGCATAATATTCATTACCGATGTTACAAATATGTATTTTTAAATAAATATACAGGGTGACTCGCACTTGATGCAATATATTTAAGGTCGTACATGACATGTTCAAGTAAAAAAGATCTCCTGAACATAATATCAAATTGAAAGGTCTAGTCACACTATACACTATAATATGTTTCTCCAAAAACTTATCTTACCTACCTTATATAGGTATCTTGTCTCACAAAGTCCATTCTAACCTAACGTTACTTACCGTAAACGATCCATTCAAAACCATAAATTTTATACCAACCTCATCTTATTTATGTTTGAACTTGAATGAAAAAATTAACTCGTTTACTTTATGCCAGCTAAAATCCCCTTTCATTAAATTTGTTTTCCTTTCATTCCCAACTTCATTCTAAATTCGAAACACCTTCCTAGAATCAATAAACCTTTGCGAATACGAAACGACATTCGTTTGCGTCACAACAAAATTTCCTTTCGAAGGCAGTAGTGAATTCACACAAGTACGAATTATATTCAAATATACGTGCGCCTAATACGTACAACCCACAACTACGTAATATAACACCTGGCAGCTGGCACATAGATCTGCAACTATAGCCATATGATATAACAGCTGGCACATAGACCTACAACTATAGCCACATTATATCTGAGCGGACACGGGCAAATTCCTCCACCGAATTGGCGAGCCTCAACCTTCGTGTTGCTCCAAGCCTGCCGAAACTCTACTGCTACGAACGTTGCTACGTTTATGGTAATCTCGCTACTGACGTCACTGGTGTATATATTATCGGGTAGGGCCTACGCTATACGCTGCATCAGATAATTTACGACTACAATATAATATGTAACTTCACCGCTTACCTTGAGAAAATTTGAGAAGACTTCAAGAATCCACGATATTGACACACGTCTTTCACTTTAGCATCTTGAATAAATCCCCCTTTTTAAATTATGTAACTCGTATAGTTTCTTTGTTAATTAAGAAATTCACGTGCTTAGAGAAGGAGTACTATTTTGAATATTCTATTTCTTCACGTAGTAACACTTGTTGTCGTTTAGTCGATGGGCTTTTTTTTATATGAATACCTCACAAGAGTCCCAACTGCTCCCAACCGTCTGGAGCCAGTGGGACTATGGCATTCCCAATTGGAGAATGTTGTGAGGCTGAATCGATTTTACCATTTCTTTTTTCGTTGGAGGAAAAATAGTTGTAGCATGTCGGTGATTCCTTCTTATTTGGGCAGTTCGACAATATATGATCTTGTGCGCAGCGGAGGCATCCGGGATTTTCTGTTTTTTTTTCTACACCTATTTGCGATATGTTCAAACCACAGACAGTGGTAGCATTATAACAATGGGTTAGTCTTCCACGTGCACCCGCACAAATCCAAGGTTTATTCTTCCCTTTTCTATTAACATTTTTCTCATTTGACCAGTTGTTTCTAGGACGTAGTAGGATAAAGTTTCACTATTAAATTTTTTTCATATTTGCCCTTATTATAGGCACAGGTATGCTGTTTTCTTGGATGAGATTTTGAATAAAACATTAATATATTCGCTAGTTTAGTGGTTTCATAATACCAAACACACTGTCATAAAAATCTGTGTTATGTCACTCCAAATTAAACAATTCTCATGTAGAAAATTTAGTAAAAGAAGTTTAGTTCTGATTCTACGTTGTCATATGGTGGGCTATTGCATTCCTAGTGTAGTTCCTTATTACATCTTGAAAAAATAAATACTTCGCACGTTACATCAATATACGTAAATTTTGGTAATTTTCAACAACAAAAAAACAAACTAATACAAATAAAAAACAGCCTTTTTAACATTACTCCTTTGAAGGAGGACAATTACACAATACGAGCATTGTATGTTCACACGAATACGTGTAGGTATAATTGTCGCAGTGGTAAATCCAAGACTTCTTCTCGAAAACGTTATTTATTAGGCGTGTACCGAATTATATGAAACCATTTTTTTAAAGTTTCTTCTGATGAAATTCTTATTGAACATGTTTGAAACTACGGAAAGGCCTAAGCTACGAGTACAACTTGGTTGCTACGAGTTGTCCGCTACGAGCATGACGTAGGCCGCTAGGGAATGGTGCGCGGTGGATCGCCGTGTCACAGCGGGAAAGTAACGACATCCGGTTTCGTACTTGTCTCTTCATTCATGTCCCGCGCTCTGATAAGGGAGGAAAAACTTTCCCACACGTCGCGCTTTGTCACCCGTCACTTTTTATCATCTGAATATTATGTGTATTTTATCATGCTTACATCAACAATATTAAAGCGACATTACTAAACACATTTGTTTTATCAAGAAACTAATTAATTAAATAATTCATCCTAACATTCCGCCTTTCCATACATATGTGTCCTATAAATGTTAAATACGTATACATAATTCTTTGAAGTGGGATTAATTGTCCTATTTTCAAAATACTGGTCTAAAATGTATAAACAGCATTACTAACAAAATAAAATAAATTAAAATTAATGCTACAAATAACATTCATTCAATATTGGTCTCTACATTAAAATAGAAGAAAGAAACAGGCCGATTTGATGTGTTAAGTTGCGTTTTACGATTTTATATCAGATGATGTCAATGTCTCGACATTACTACGTAATGGTCTCTCGATCAGAATATTATGACGTCAGAGGCGTTTAAATCGTTTGAGTTCTTAATCATTAAAAAAATTATACACTTATGGTAAAATTTTGTATTATGTTTTCGGAATCGACGTTCGTTGTATATGTTTTTAAAGTAATAAAATTTATCAATGACTTTCCTTAATCTTTTTCTGCACATTATCACAAAGTTATTTTATTTAAAGCAGCCGATTACACGCTGCTAGAAGTGTTGAAGGAGGAACCCGTGCGGGTGACCATCCGCGGCCTGCGCAGGACGTTCTACCCGCCCATCCACCACGCGCCCGTTGACAACTCGCCACCGGACAAGAAGCTCCAACTTGAATGGGTGTATCCTTTACAATCATCCAAAAACAATTACTGTTATTGATACTGACATTTATTAGAATACTAATCATTTAATAGTGTTTTTTTCCTAGAGACCAATGTTTGACATGTCAAAAATACGAGTCCGCCGGATCAGCTGGATACAGACGGGTTTTAATAATTATATTGACTTTTTGCTCGAATGCATCGATGAATTTGAATTAAATTAATTTATTTTTAAATTTAAATATTAAAACAAAAACATTAGCCACTCATCTCGCTAGGACAATCCTGTGTTGAGATGAGCGGTTTTACAATGTAATAATAATCAGTAAATAGTACGTGAATAGAAATAACTAAATATTAATAAGTAAATAATAGTAAACAAATAATAAAAACTAAATAATAATAATAAAACAATAATAATAAGTAAATAATAACCAGTAAATAGTAATAAGTATAGTATAGTAAACTAATAATAATAATAATAATAATAAGTAAATAATAACCAGTAAATAGTAATAAGTACATAATATTAAGTAAATATTAATAAGTAAATAGTAATGAGTACATAATAATAAAAAATAGGTAAATAATGATAAGTAAATAAAAATATGTATGTAGGTAAATAATAAGTAAATAAAAAAGAAAAAAATATAAGTAAATAGTTAGTGATTGCAAGGTTCTACCGTAATTTATTTGAAATCTAGATAGTGTCTCAGATATACTAATCTGATTTTTATTTATATGGGACATCTATTGATTTTTCTATAAGTCTAAAATTTACATCCAATTTTTTTGTGAAGCTTATAAATACCATTGAAATATATTTTTTTTTTACATTAAACGTAAAGTTAACAAGTCTCAAAATAAATGCGAAACATAAAAAGACACACCTTTTTTATTTTCTGTGACTTAATCTCATTAGCTCAGTGGTAAGTGTGCTATTCCCGGTAAGAATATGTCATTGGTTCGATTCCTAGATGCGACGTTTTTTTTTAATGTTCTGTGTTTTTTCTGTGTCGTATTTCATTTGAGATTTGTTAATAATATTATATTTTGATAGAAAGCAGTCACTTTATGATTAGAAATGACATACTTCCCAGAGTGGAAGATACTCTCAGTATCGCCCTGGTGAAAGACCACCATTCAGAATTGAAACGTTGCTTGAAATGGCTTTTAGCCGTGTTTGGTGACCAGATCTGAATAGCCAGGCATTTTCCCACCTTCCTCTTCCCCTTCTCCTTCCCCTCCCCTATACCTTCAGCCTCACAACATTTCCCTATTGGGGATGCCATAGTTTCACTGGCTCCAGACGGTTGGGAGCAGTTGAGACACTATTTAATGAAAATAAAACAATAACTTTGTTTATAACCACGAGAATTTTATTTAATTTTATTAAGATTAGGGTAAGCGAAACCGGTCGGTCTTAATAAAATAAAATTAAATTCTCGTGGTTATAAACAAAGTTATTATTTTATTTCCATTAATAATATTATCTTCAATGATTTATAAGCTTGATGATGAGGTTTATAAGCTTCAATAAGTCATTTCAATCAAATTAAATATTTTTTAAAATTAAACAAGGACTCACGACCCTTATTTGATTCCCATTAGCCCGTTTCTTCAATGATGACCATATTATTATTTACAAAAACGCTTAACGTACTCATAAAATTAATTTATCGAAGGAAGCAATCACTTTGTGACTTGACATTATAATTTAAATGAAAAATGTTTTGTTTTTAAGTCACATTATTTTATTTATATATATATATATATATATTTCTGCATTCGACCGGTTTCGGTTCTTGAAGACTGGACTCAACCTTCTTCAGGTTGAGTCCAGTCTTCAGGCGTTTCTATATACAAATAAAAGAATGCGACTTAAAAAAAAACATTTTTCATTCAACTCATATAATTATGTTTATGCAGCTTAAATTCTTAAAATAGCTTTAACCTGCATGCAGTTCCTGGTAATGGATTCGCTTTAAGACATTGTTTTATTTCATCTACCTTATATGAGTAATTAGCAAAATTCCTATTTTCGGCTTGGATTTTAAGTTTGCGGTATAATATTAAATTTATGACTTCGGCGTATACTTGAAGAAGTATTGTTTCATTGCTGGCTATTTTATTTATCAAAAAATTTGAATTTTCAAGTTAACCTTTTAAAATATATTTATTTAATTATTTGACAATACCTACACAAATTAATGATCTAAATAAACGGTTTAATTTAATACTTAGAGTAATTCTATTCCTCTCTCCGCGGGAAGAAGAATAAGAATGATTGATACGTACTAATGACATGTACCTGATGACATTGTGAATGCATATGGTAACAGACCGCCATTTTGAATATTTCTTGCCGTATATTTTACCTGTTTTTTGAGGTCAACGTTTTTCAACCTTTTTTTGTTACTAATCATTTTATTCTATTTTTAAAATACAAATAAAACATAGAACGCAGCTGCATTCCCATGAGTTATCAACACAAGTCATTATGGGACTGTTGGACCGATTGATACATATTTGGTTTTACATTAACGAGTCTTCAAAGCACATATAATAAAATTATTAACCCGTTTAGTGCTGAACTTATTTTCACATATTTTGCATAAATTGCTAATGGATTTTTGAAAAAAAGTACCTTATTAATTAAGTGTGCACAGAATCTTAATTATTTTCCTCAAATGTAGATGGATTTTCGTAATTCTTTCTGTTATGTGTAAGGGACATATTAAACTACTTAAATGAAACATATTTTTACTATAACTGTATTTATTTAATTAATAAAAAAAGAAAACAAACAAGAATATTAAAAAAAATCACTGACAAAAATGTTCACCACTTTCGCTACAAATAAGCATTCTTCGATTTGTAAACATTCTAATTTCATCGTCAATATCACTATTTTCATCAAGATAAGCATTTTCACTCAAAGATTCAAAAGTGTTTTCATCATCACTACTTGACGAATTTGACATTTTGCAGGTAGAAATAAAAAAAAACTTTTACTTAAATAAAAATACAAATATCAATGTCAAATTCACAGCAAAATAATTTGAAATGGTTATTTATAAATGTTATTAATTTATTAAAAACGTTATTATTCGTGCGCTAAGACACGTCCGTACAGGTCGATACCTATAATCAAATTCCGCAATAGTCAGTATTCCGACGGTCCTCACTTAATACGCATTAATAGAGAGTCGATATATCGGCGGTTCGCGCTCTAAGGGTTAAAAAAATAATTAAAAAATAACACGAAAATAACACGAACAAAAGGTACAGGCTCTACATATACAGATACAATACAAAAATGAAAAAGTATACTATTTCAACATGTTAAACAAGGTGTCCAGTAATGTATAAGATGTAAAGTGCAGTAACTTCGGAGGTGATTCTACATTACAAGCAAAAAGTATCAAGAAAACTTTTTTCGGGTAAAAGAATTTAATAATTCGCATCAAAAAAGGAACCCTTTAATGGAAAAAGAAAACTTTTTCTTTATGCGTGAAAATATTTTTGTACTGAAAAAAAATTATTATTTTCGTAAAAAGTTATTTATCTTTTTTACTTGTAGATTCTATCATGTAGAATTACCTCCCGAAGTATTACACTTTACCCTCAGTCCTGTGTAACAGAATGCGTACGCCAATAATTAGGTACTCTGTTTAATAAATTTGGAGGCATTTTATGGTTTAGGTAGGTACTGTTCATGATATGGTAAGTTATTTTCCTTAACAATTAGAGTAGATACGGGTACCGAGGGACAGACTCTCGCCGCAATCTCTGGGTCCTGCCAACCGGCGAGTTACTGTACTTTGTGGCGGCCGTGGCAGTTATGTACGACAGGGATGAGGAGACTCAGCGGCATTATATTGGACACACGGAGGACATACAATGGTAAGCCGCAGTATTTATTCCTATTATTACTGAAGTAAATATATATCTATGTGTATCCGATTAGACTGCAAGATTTCTATTTCATAATAATAATAATGGTGCTATCGAATTTGCCTATAGTAAGGAGCATTTTAATTAAATCATTAATATATAGATGTATTCACGCGTTATGTAAAATTTCGTTTAACGGGGAGAGGGACGTCGGAGAGTTATTATTTATTAATTCAAAATAATGATAATATTATTTTGCCATACGATAAACATGGTGTTTTTAAAGCGAAAAATATTAATTACTTTTTTTAAAAATTTGCATGGGCTTAGCATTTATCAAAATAAAATCAGAAATATTACACATTTCTGACCGTTCTACGCATGTTTTACAAAAACATTGAAAAAGTTGAATATCCTCAAAAAATGCTGTGAAGGTTTTTCTTTAACATTCCGATCAGAGAAATTTAAATAAAAAGAACAGTGTGCAGTTTAATTTTTTCATAAACACTACGAAAGTTTAATGTTTTTTTTATCTTTAATGTGGATTACAAATTTTTGGTTAAGTTTATTTAGAAAAACGTAACGAAAAAGGATTAAAAATATTTTTCTCCACTTTAAAAATCATATTCATATTTTAAATATTTTGTAAAACATACAATAGGACGGTCAGAAAAAGTAATATTTCTGATTAGATTTTGATAAATGCTAGCCTATGTAAATTTATAAAATACTTAATAAATATTTTTCTATTTAAAAAAATTATGTTTATCGTATTGCGTAATAATACTATCAATGTTTCGAAATAATAAATAATTCCTCTCCGACATCCCTCTCCCCCTTAAAGATTATCCATTATTGTACAAAGAGATAATTCTAAAGATAAACCTTTAAATTTTGCATGACACTCTCTCATAGGTTCTGCAACATGAATTGATTTGTTTGACGTTAATAAATTATAACGGGATAAAAAAAACTGCCTACTACCTAAACTATTCTAAAATACTATGGAATAGGAGTTGGTATGGTTCTTCATATCCCTCATGTCCCCTCTTGATGGACTCCGTGGTCGAGGGGTAAGGCACTCGACTACGAACTCGGCGGTTACGGATTGGAATCCCGGCGTGCGCAAGTAAATTTTATGTAATAAAATTGTGTTATTTCACAATTAATTCAAATAAAAAATTATAGTACGAGTATACTTTCGTTACGTTCTAGAATTGTGGGTACTATTAGAATTTTTCTGGTGGAAGACCACCATTAAGAATAAAAAAAATTACTTGAAACGGCTTTAGCCGTGTCTGGTAACCAGATCTGAAGAAACAGGTACTTCCTCATCTTCTTCGACTCCCCATACCATTTATCCTCATAAGATTCCCCAATTGGGGATGCCATGGTCTCACTCGTTCTAGTTAGCAGGGAGCATTTGGGACTTATGCGCGGTGTTCACATAGAAAATTTAAAAAAATGTATTTACATTTCGGGGTATAATAATTTGAAAACCTATCTAAAAATTGTATGCTATATTTTCTCCCTAGTATGGAACTTCATCCATCTCGCGAGCTGGTCGCATCGGGCCAGAGGGCCGGCAGGGGGCGCAAGACTCAGGCACACATCCGTATCTGGAGCACGGAGACGCTGCAGACACTCTACGTCTTCGGGATGGGCGAGTTCGAGGTCGGCGTCGCGGCTGTTGCTTTCTCCCAACTGGTAAGTGTTGGCTATATGATCTTATAACACCCACGAGTACTGTTGTAGGTCGTTTTTGTTAGCTAGTGGCTTCAGGTCATAAAATAAGCGGGCTAGGATCCAAGTATACGTCCACTAGTGGGACGTGGATGTCTTCCATATTATATGCTTTCTCGCATTCGTAGATTCGGGAATCGTTAATTGCGGCAGACTTTATATGATTACCGATAAAACTTGTTATGAAACCTTTTAGTATCAAGAATGGAACGATGGTTATGAAACGTATCGGTCATAGAAAGCTGCGACTTATTGACCTTGTTGTAGGTACGATTAATCGTTGGATTAAATATTTATCTGGCACCTGATGACGTGATGACATAATATATGTATATATAAAACAGTAGGTAAAATAGTAGGAACATAAAAGTTGATGATTTATGACAGAAAAAAAAGTGTGAGTATTCTAAATTTCGTAAAGAGTGGGATTAAAGAAAGACCTTACTGCATTTTTATGAAATGCATAAATTTAGAATAACCGAAAAATGATTTTAAAGTGTAGTAAACCGTTTTTGTAATTAAAGACGGTCTTTAAAACTAGTAATCAATTTTCGTAATTAATCGACGACACAATTTCTTCGGTGAAAATGTCAAAGGAAAGTGAAATTTTCTAAGAATCAACGGCTAAATTCTAGGCGACCTTAATTACAGTATATCGTGTCGGAGCTTTGCATATTATCCTTAATATGTTTATAAAACGTGGAATGCGAACATAACACGTCTTTGCGGATGTAGGAATGAAGCACTTACTCGATTGTGCATATTTGTGTGAAACGTAATGGCCAAGGATTACAGCCTTAAACCGTAAAGCCTTACCACGCATAAAATATAACTAGGACTGGACAAATCACAGCATGCAGTTCAGGGTCTTGTTTTGTCCGAAATTGGGTTAATAATACGTTAGGGGTAAAGATTAAGGCTATACAATAATTTATTTTGAATGTTTTCATGCTATTTTCAGAATTAGCCCTTCGTTTGAAATAAACACATGTTGTTTCTTACCTACCTAGTTTGAAGTAATTGCCATACCGACGTGAAAATATGTGTTTATCTGAGATAGGAATCAAATTTATTTGGTTTTAATGTGAATATGTTTAAATTCTGACCTAAATTCATGAATAATATTTATGTACAAGCCAGTTTCAAAAGTGATTAAATAATTAAAATTGAATTATTGTTTCGTCCTAAAACCTCAGTTCACTCCTTTTTGTAATTTCGTCAAAACTTCATATATTATTTAACTCCATTCTATGATTTAAATTTTATTTGCATACCCACTTACCACAAGAAATTGTAATTAATAATATATGTGTAAATTACAGGCATCGTTTTCGTGAAAAACCACCACAGTGGTTACAATTAGTCAAATGACCCCAAGAAATTAGATCGGAACTTAATCTATGTTACAACTTACAAATCCCATAGCTGAGAAATTATCAGTAATACGATAAATTATGAATATCGTCTGATTAATCGTTCATTAAGAGGTTTTTCACCGGATTTATAATTATTTATTGTGTTCACGTTTAATTTTTAGATCTCCATTTTAATTAAAGTTTTTATTTATTTATTTAATAACAACTATTATTATTCATAAAATAAACAATGACATCACAAAGTAATCTTACTTTTATTGAAGAAATAAATAAGAATAACTTTATTTTTAAATGATAAACTAATGTTTTTTATAAGACAAGATTTTTTTTATGCATAGCACAAATATGGTAACAAATTATTATAAGCAATAATTATTAACCTGAAAAATCATACAAATTGAATAATCTTCAAAGAAAAAATACATGCTGCCGACGGGACACGAACCCGCAACCTTTTGTTTACCGTTTGCGGGTACGTGTCCCGTCGGCAGCATGTATTTTTTCTCGGAAGATTATTCAATTTGTATGATTTTTCAGGTTAATAATTATTGCGTAAAATAATTTGTTAAGAATAACTTTGTTTAAACCAGTATGTTGTATGTATATGTATGTAAATGTACACGTGTCAGAAGTAAAGCTCTCTTTATTAGGATAAACAATATATTATTCATTAATTGATAAGATTGAAAAAATGATTTCTTTTAAGAACCCTTTATAAATAAACCATTTTTTAAATTGAATAATATTACTTATTTAAATTTTTTTTTAAACTTACATTTATAATTGTTATTCCCCTAAAAAAATTACGGACACACGTAAAATTCGATATCATTTGAATATTTAAAATTAATTAAATATAACACGAGATTTAAAAAAAATACAAGTGATAAACGGAAAGTCTACAATGGTACCAGCCTACAGCATTTATTGCGAAGAATAATCCAAATTCATTTTTTCCAGCTTGAAATGTATTGTACTCATCGACGTACTTGTTTGTACTTGAATAGGTATTTTACGCCAATTACAAATGATTAGAGCCCGTCATGCGGCATAAGTGAGTATATTTAAACTACTGTATTTTATTTCAAAAGCACTTAAGCTCGGAAAAAAACTTGATTACCCTAACAATCGTTCGCAACGAAACAGGTTAAATACATACGTACTTTATTGCAGGTTGTACAGTCCTATGAAATAACTCAGAAACGTTGCAGAAGCAACAAAAATCAAAAGAAAATCGAATATATGCTTTTAACTGGACCGGTCAGTGGTCGCGTTTGGGTCTCACCCAGGCGTCGTGAGTTCAATTCCTCGGCAGGCTAAGTCCTCCATTATGACACAAGCAACATCTTCCGCTTACTGTGATGGTAGTAGGAGATTTTCAAATATTGTCAGGTTATTCTTAACCAGAGGGAATATTTGTCTTTCTTTAAGAAAAAACGTTATAATGAACTCGTACGTTTTTTTAGATTTCTCGTGTGCAAACGCTTTTGCGGATCACTGTTCCACTAAGGGTGGGTTGGTTTCACCGATATGAAGAAGTGTGGAGCTAATGGCAGGCGAGGATCCTTGAAAAGCGCTAGCATTGTTCTCGTAATTAATATTTAACTAGGCTGACTTCACGTACTGAGAACTAAAATGAATACGCAAGTTGATGTTAGATTGAGTGGGATATTTATTTTACCAAGATTTTTATTCTGAGTGTTTTTTTCAGAATTAAGCAGAATTAGTGGAGTATTGAGTGGATATGAATCACAATAATATAATTAAAGCGTTTTTTAGTACTAGTACTCTAAAGCAGAGATTTTCGATTTAATGGGATATTACCCTGTTTAAGAGAAACCTTTTCTGTACATACGAGTAATATAAATAAAGTAAGTTTTATCTTATTCTGTAGACAATTAACCTTGTTTTAACTGAAACGCCTCTTATGGTGTGATTAATTAGCAGTTTAGAGTATTGACTACTTCACACATGAAGTCAAATTTATCTT
This sequence comes from Halesus radiatus, assembly GCA_022606495.2. Taxonomy (NCBI): domain Eukaryota; kingdom Metazoa; phylum Arthropoda; class Insecta; order Trichoptera; family Limnephilidae; genus Halesus; species Halesus radiatus. Next base: position 59,305 of record JAHDVE020005789.1, on the reverse strand, counting down.
TGTCAGAATACATTTTTACCAAATTTACATTGGGCGCACAATCACACCCGGATGAGTTTTCTCTCAATACCGACAGATTTAAATTGTTAAAGTTTTAATATTTAAACCTTTTAATATTTAAAACTTAAAATATAAAATGTACTTATTACTTACTTACTCTGGTACTTATTATGAATATATTATTGGGTCATTTCAAGCAATAAGATGACATACCGCAGAGAAAAAGAAACCCTCAACCACTTCAAAGTCACTTTAGAAACATTAAAACTATAGATCGTTTGAGCCAGAGAGCAAATAATACATAGAGATGTCCTAATACACAAGGGGAATAAACCAAAATAAGGGGGGGGGGGCGAGATAGGCGTGCCGCCAATTTAAATATAACAGCAGATTAGTAAGAGATTCGGCTTCTTTGAAAAAACCCGAGAAATTAATTTCAACCTTTTAATACAGTCAAAATCACACGAAACAAACGTGGAAGGCAGTGAACTAAGCTGGTGCCGAAATGGATGTCACGTGACCTTTGCCTCCAGCTGTCGAAATGGTACTTAGGGCAAGTCTATTAATTCTGACATCAGTGGTTTGGGTCAAATATTAACCCTCTAATGAAAGTCACGTTCCTCGTGGCGGACTTTCAATGAGCAGTATTTTCAGTTGCATTTACAAAAAAATAAAGAACTAGTACTATTGCATAGCACTGCTAGCTTATAAGCGAGCTTCACTTTACCATACACGTTGGCATAGTGGCGCAAAAAAATATGACAGCTCATTCGTACTTTTCATAAATCACTCCGCACTGAATTTATAAGTTCAGAAGAAAATGCATACATAAGAGGGTAAACTTCACGGTCGTTTAATTGATTAATGTTTTTAAAAATCACGTCTGCGTTCATTTTAACCCTAGAATGGAAGCGAGGAGTAAAATTCATTCTGTATAACTTCAAACTATTTTTTCGCTGAAGTGCCGACCGATCACTCTTCGATCGATTCATCAAGTTTTGATTTCTTTGAGTAATTTTTCAGCAATACGTTTGTCTTCATAGTAGTAAGCAGGCTGCGCCTTTTTCTCGCAGGTAAGTTTTTTTTCACTGATTAAATTTTACGTCTCATTTTATGTTGGGAACAATTGAGTGAAAATTACTGTTCGCTTCTCAGACACTACAAACGAGTGAATTATGAATATTTTTGATTAATTTAAGCAATAAATGTGTTTATTATTAGAAATCGCAAAATTGATTACCCTACACGATAGGAAATCACTTATTTTAAAATCCTAGTAAAATATGCTTCTCGCTTTCATTGGTGGGCTAAGGAAGAACGCGTACACTCTAGGGTTAAAAATGAGTTTTATTTTATTTTCAATCGTTAAAAATATACACTGAGGAGAAAAATGTTGAGAAGATGTAACCTAACCGAGGTTAACAGAGGGCCAGTACCCACGGCCCTAGTTCTAGGCAGTGGGCACCAGCAGTCCTAGCATGCCACCTTAATATAGAACATTTTACCTCCATTCGACACGCACCACAATTATGATCATACTGCTTGAACCTACAGAGTTAACCTTTACTAACGCAATGAGAAAAAAAAATCAATTACTGTTTAAATTTGATAAAAAATAATTTTTACAAGAGCATTTAATAAAACGGATTAATTTTGGATAAAATTATTTACAGAACGATAATATATTTTTGAGGTCGACTGAGCAGTAATAAAATGTCACGCTATCTTGAAATGTACGAAAATGGGTGTTTAAAATCTGAAAAAAAATTAAATACGTTTCCGCAAAAATAAAATCGTACGTAGCATGTTCCGCCATGAAATTTAAATTTAGGTAAGTCTTTATTATTCTGAACCATTTTTAATTAACCCATAAATATTAATGTTAGTGTATTTACTCGTTGAGGATTTTTTTTAAAGATTCCCCGAATACAATTTAAATCGGCTTTCTACATGATGTGTTTATTTTAGAAAAGTATTTGCTTCGTCTAACTAATTTTAGTTTGAAATTTGCTTATTCATACGAAACAGTTATCAATATTAATTAAATTAATCTTGAAGAGTCCTAATAAGGTAATGGAAAAAAAATAAAAATTATGTCATATTTAATAACAATTTAGCGAAAAACTGTTTATTATATGAAAATAAAATGTTGCTATTTATTTTCGCAATATATCATTATAAGGAGAGTTTCGTGCTTAAAAAAAATACAACCCTCTAAAAAGGAAAAACGTTACATTTGCTCGAGAGATTAAGAAAATAATAAGGAAATATCTTTTGAGCTTGATTCATTGGTAACTGTAGGCTTTAAATATTTGATTTGTTTATATCACGCACACTTTCCTATCTTTAGTGAAAAATCACTTGACCAACACGCTGGCAGTCTTACATGCTACTAATAAAAAGGGTTCTGTACCTCATTTACTCGTATAGGACTTATCTCATGACAACTTTGTGACTTTTGTTGGAATATTTAGTGGATTCAACAATGAGAATAAAATTAAAACTATATCTGGTTGGTAGCAAGTATGTGTGAACTTATACATCTGATGATAATCCCACAGTAATTCTAAGATTCTCTAACTTTTATGGACAATAATTGATGATTATTGATAAATTAATTAAAACTTACTTTGTATTCACCACTTTATTAATATATACATATAAACATGTTTAGAAAGCGATGCTTTTCTCATCAGGAATAAATAGAATAATAAAAAAATAATTATGTCAAGTATAGACAAATGATAAACACAGAACACAATAATGTAAGAATAGACAAATTATAAACATTAACAAAAAATGATTAAAGTAGGTAAGTAATAAAAAAAAATTATTTAAAAAATGTAAAAAAAAAAAATTTTAATTTTAAAAATTTTGTTAAAAATTTATTATAATAATTGAAATATAAATTTGTATTAGAAATTTAAAAAGATTTTTTTTTATTATTAATATCAATATGAAAGTAAATTCAAGAATATGTATTTTATAAATATTTGATTATTGTTTAATTCACTATTAACGCTTTTTCTGATTTCTAAAATTTCAAATTGTAAACCGGTTGTATTTGTATGTAATTTTTTTAAACCTCTATTTATATTAAAAGAATGATTGGTTTCTAAAATATGATTGTCAAATTAGGAATAATTGTTATTATTTAAACACCTTAGGTGTTCCTTAACTCTAATACTTAAATTTCTACAAGTCTTTCCTATGTAATAATAATTGTAGATATAATAACCTCTGCAGGTAGATGATAATTAGTTTTTGCTCAATGCTAGATAAATGCGAGGTTCTTGTTTTCCAAGAGTATTATTATCTATTAAATAATCCAAAATACGCAGTATGATGACTACCTACCTACATATCTCCTACTATATGTCTACCGAATAAGGCTATGTTTCTGATTTTTTTTATTTATGTAGCTGCTGCCTAAAAAATGGCATTAAAAATCTTTTATACATGTAATAATAATAAGTTTATTGTTTTTACGGGTGTCAAACACACCATAATATTTACATATCACAGTTCATACAAATTAGAGAGCGATAAGAAACAGGGTCATTCATTTTTAACATGCTATTACTTAAATTGGAACAGATTTTACGCTAAGTGTGTTCAATTTTGTTAATTTATTTCAACCATGTTTCTTGGTTGTTATTTTAATTCCACGGAAAAGCGCTTTTCTTCATGGCATGACATAATATATATCCGTATTCTTGACGTCTGAGGGATAAAATTCAAAAAGGCAGAGTGTTATTAGTGTGCCTGTTTGTATCTAACTTTTCTTTGTTTTCCAGAATGGGGGCAGCTACGTCTTAGCCGTAGATGGCGGAAGGGAAAGTATACTTTCCGTTTGGCAATGGCAATGGGGACACCTTCTGGGGAAAGTTGCGGTGAGTCTATTTAAAGATTTTTATTTAAACTTTACTCGGTCGGTGTATTTATGTTATTTACGACTTTTATTCGCATTTTGGGTTTATGTGTGTGGTACGTATTGTTTTGACAAGGTCACGTTGAAACGTGTACCTTTTTTCATGCTTTTTTATTCAAGTTAATGAAAATATTTAAGGCCTCTAAGATTCTGCTTGGTGGAATTGACATACAAAGTAGTTTCAACATGTCTTTGGTTTACTTTTACATATTATTCAATTCGATAATGTTTTAAATCGATATTCATAATTTCCCCGACGAAATTGTTTGAAAATATATTTTTTACGTATTCTCGCCCCCTTGAGGTGAATTTCCCACGAAAACAGCGCTATAGAAGTAATCCAATTATTATTATTATTATTATGTTGTCTGTTCTTCGATAGATAATGGATGGGTTATTACTGGAATGAATTTACTCTTTGAGGCAAATGGAAAAAAATGTTGATAATACATTACAATCCACGTTTAAAACATCTACCTTTAATGATAAGGTTACCGGTCGTTAAATTACCCGTTAAGGTAATTAAATATACACCACTAAAGCGATTGTACAAAAATATACATACTTTTACGGTTTAATCTAGTATAAACTGTAAGAAGAGGTTCTTAAGGAATTAGATGGAAGTCTTGAATAGTCGGTCGTTAAATTACCCGTTAAGGTAATTAAATATACACCACTAAAGCGATTGTACAAAAATACGCATACTTTTACGGTTTAATCTAGTATAAACTGTAAGAAGAGGTTCTTAAGGAATTAGATGGAAGTCTTGAATAGTCGGTCGTTAAATTACCCGTTAAGGTAATTAAATATACACCACTAAAGCGATTGTACAAAAATACGCATACTTTTACGGTTTAATCTAGTATAAACTGTAAGAAGAGGTTCTTAAGGAATTAGATAGAAGTCTTGAATATTTGTAAAAAACGCTTTCGTGGGAAACCTTTTTAATCTTGTTCGTTGTTTCCAGACATTGCAAGAGGAGATGGCCGGGGCGGCTTTCCACCCGCTGGACGACAACCTCCTCATCACGCACGGCAAGGGCCACCTGGCCTTCTGGAACAGGAGAAAGGATGGCTTCTTCGAGAGGACAGATATCATCAAACCAGTGAGCTTTCCATTACTTAATTTCTGCGTTATTGATAAAACCCTCGCTAATTTAAAAGCACATACAGAATATTTGCATAATAATCTGGAAAAGTAAAATATCCGATTTAGTAGATTTCAACACAATACATGAAAGCTCATTAAGGTGGGTCCAAATATGTGTCATTTTGTCGTATTGTCAAGTTGTGGACGCCATTCCTGTCGTACCGCGATCAAACGCCTCAAATAAATTCGTTTCTCCTTTGATGATCGGGCAAAAACCGACTCGAGATGGAACGGGCTGTACGCGTATCATATCAGAAAGTCATGTATCATATGACTGCGGGTGATACGGATACGGTGATCTGATACGCTAAAATAACATATATGTGGACCCAGCTTTATGCGGCTTTCTAGAAAAAAAAAAGTTTGAAACTCCTTTCCAAATTCTTGATTGATTTTTAAAAGTTATTTAATTTGTCTAATATTTTATTTTTCCACTTTCCAGCCATCAAGAACGAATGTAACAAGTCTTCAGTTCGAGCAGGACGGAGATGTGGTGACGGCCGACAGTGACGGCTTTATCACCATTTACAGCGTGGACAGTGACGGGGCGTATTTTGTACGAATGGAGTTTGAAGTAAGTTCTGTTAATGATCTATAAAAAAATTGTTATCCCGGTACTTTGATTCCGTGAGTACTCCAGATAGTTGAAACGAAGTCTAAATTAATAGGTTTATGATGTATTTAATTGAAATTGTCTCTTTTGAAATGTAAAAAAAAAAATGAAATTGTTATTCTAATTGCAGGCACATAATAAGGGAATTAGCTCTCTCATAATGCTCTCAGAGGGGACTCTGTTGTCAGGGGGAGAGAAGGACAGGAAGATAGCAGCCTGGGACTCTTTACAAAACTACAAGAGAATCACCGATACCAAGGTATATTTTATTTTCAATATACTTTATTTTCACTGTTTTCATACTGTTTACGGAACAGGCTTAATTCAGAAAACAAAAATATATACTATCTCAAAAAATGATTCTATAATATTTCTAACTGACAATTCGTGATGGAATTTTATTGTAATGATTTATTAAAACAATTTTTAAACTTTTTTTGATCTAGCCGGTTTCGGCCTATCACGGCTATCTTAATCCTGGTGCAATTTATTTTAATTTGTAATGATTATATGTGATTTTGAATAGTATGATAGTTTATTCATAAAAATATTATATTTTTCCAGTTGCCAGAATCAGCTGGAGGAGTGCGGAGCATCTACCCCCAGAGGCCTGGGAGGAATGATGGAAATATCTACGTTGGAACCACAAGGAATAACATCATGGAAGGTTCTCTACAGAGAAGATTCAATCAGGTTTGTTCAATTCGTTGAAACATAATGGCAGCTTGGTTGATTTCAATAAGAAAACAGTTCTTATTCTTCATGTTCTTGTGCCTCTCACAAATAAGTTGGACACCTTTATGAAACTCACTGGCGCTTAACAAACCTCGAATATAATCGAAAACAAAATACATAGCTAATACAGGGTGTTAAGAGGCGTATCTGACTTACCTTACCAGTGATTCCTCACCTTATTTGGAGTTAAAATGTAATTGAAATTTTGGTCTCCTGTGACATTTTTTTTTCAAATATGTATATCCATTTTTTTCACATGTCGCCACTGTCACTGCCGATTAACCGCACAACCCCTCACTTTTGACCTTATGTTTTTAGGTGAAACAAAAAGGGTTGCCGAAGACCAAAATTTTTACTCCAAATAAGGACACTGGGTAAAATAAGTCATGTTCATCCTTTAGCTCCCTTAGTTTCAACGAGGTTTTATGAAATATTATTACCTCTGGGCTGTGAAAATGCTTACACTTCACGTCAAGAATGAAAAAAGATATCAGATAAATTTCGTTCAAATTTTCGTAATTTCCATTTTGATGACAAATCTTCCGTTTCAGGTCGTATTTGGGCACGGGCGCCAGCTCCCCGGACTGGCCGTGCACCCAGACGATGAGCTGTTCGCCACGGCCGGGCAGGACAAGAGCGTGGCGTTGTGGCGCCGCCATCGTCTCGTGTGGTCTGCGCAGGCGGGCTACGAGTGCGTCTCGCTGGCCTTCCATCCGCTGGGCGCCGCGCTCGCCGCCGGCTCCTCGGAGGGACACCTCGTGGTGCTGGCGGCCGAGACGGGAGCGGCGGCGGCCACGGTGCGCGTGTGCGGCTCGCCGCTCAGCTGTGTCGGCTATAGTCCAAGTAAGTCATCGATCATACATAATTTTTTTTTTAAATTGATCCGAAAACACTGCCTATATTGACCTTTAAATCAGCTACTACTGCCCTGTAACTGCAGGGTCTTGTGCACTTGGATTATAAAAATGTAAGACATTTAAAAAAAATCTGCATGACGAAACTGTTTTAATATAATATGACGACTTTCGTGGCAGACAGGTTCCAATCGAAAAGGGACATAAATGGCATGTGTGCGACATTGAAAATCAAGTAAAGGAAGAACGATTATTATTATTATTCACAAAATCTCAACACTCCCAAACGAGGTTACCGTTAAAAGTAGCAAGTACCTGTTACAGTTCAATTGTTGGTCGTTGAGAATTTAATATCAAATCGCCGTTGTACGATTTTTAAATAATATAAAAGGGAGAACAATTAGCATTCCAAGTCAGTTCTTCGCCAACTTACAACATGTGAATTTTTTTTCTCAACACGGAGGGGAGTGGGGGGGGCTCTCAAAATGAGGTTCCCGAAAAAGAAAGCCGATACATATAACATGTTAATATACTAAACTTGCTTCTTTTAGCCGGTGACATGATCGCGATAGGCTCCCAGAACGGCAGCGTGTACCTGTTCCGCGTGACGCGGGACGGCTTCTCCTACAAGAAGTGCAACAAGATCCGCGGCTCGCAGCCCCTCGTGCAGCTGGACTGGAGCACGGATGGCTGCTACCTGCAGACCGTCACCGCCGACTATGATATAGCTTTCTGTATGTTACTGTTATTACTATCATTTCATTCCAAATGGACACAAAGTTACAGACAGATCCAGTGATGGCATCTAATTCTATCAATTTATGACGTAATATTCCATTTTCTTTTGCAGGGGATGTGAAATCGCTCTCACCAGAAAAGAGCCCCATTGCCATGAAAGATATCAAGTGGTACACACAGTTCTCAACTGTCGGATTCCTTGTAGCAGGTAAGACAGAAAATTATATCATTTTAATAATAAATAATAATACATTTTTTACAGTGGCGTCCTGTGACCACCGCTACTTTTTCGGTATTTAATATTCTAATTCATAAGACAACTTTTTACAATAATTTTTTTTAATGTTATTTTAGGAATGTGGAACAATAGATACTATCCAATGACCTCCCTAATAACAACTGCTAGCAGATCATCAGCTCATGACTACCTCATCAGCGGAGATGCCGATGGACATCTCAGGCTCTTCAGGTGATTATTCTAATAGATACACCTTAAAATAGTGACATGCTTGGCAGCAGGTGCACCGACCTAGGTTACTATAGTCCCACACATTCCATATAAAGCATACATACATTGGTTTATAAAATAAAATAAAAATAGGTGAATGATACCTGACACATAAAACATTAAAAAAATAAGTACATGATGAAAATAAAGGCTTTAAGGGCTGTATAATTTAAATTGTGATGGGTCAATATCTTTCTCCAGTATGCGTCAGTGCTGGAGGATGGACTGAGGCGGGCTTTCATGATGAGGATATTCCCGCAGCTGTTTATCCATTCCCTGAAAACCTTAACCTAGTCCCATTTTCTTTTTCTCGCTACAATTCCCACAGAGATGTGCACAATGCAATCAATAGAGGCTGTAAAGCTGTGCATGTCCAATAAAATAAAAATAAAATAAAATATTACAATAAATCCACCTAAAAAAGAAAGATGATAATAACAATAAATTTTATCATCTTTCTTTTTTATAACAAGTAAAAAAAAATGATATCCTCACTGGGATTTCCCGTGCTGAGGAGTTTATTTTCATAATATAACATCCCGCATTTGGAGGAATCTGGGGGTCAGTGTGTCTAGGAGTGACGGACGTATTAATTCATCCCTCGCGCTACGATACAAGGCAATGGGTCGGGATAGCCAGGCTAGAGAGGTCAAGGAATCTCCCTCAACCGGCGTCTCTCGATCCGGTACACCACGCAGTTGGTGGGCAGACACATTCGCCGCCAAGACCTGGACAGACCGCACCCCATGAACTCCGACACCCCCGCTTGCCGTACCGCACCATTTGGGGTGTTGGTTATCAAATGAATGGTTTCCAGGGCGGCAGTACCCACACCCACCTCCCAAATTGTTAATATTTTTACTGATATTCTTTTCTTTCTCGCTTTCTTGGAGTATGCACAGCTTTACAGCCTCGATGGCCTGCACGCCCCTGAATTTCTTCAATAATCTGTGATACCACCTCACTTGAAATATATTGATCTTATATTGTGTATGATTTACGTTCACAGATACCCTTGCGTGACGTCCAAGGCAGAGTACACCGAGCAGAAGGTGTACAGCGGTCAGGTGTCTTGTGCGCGGTTCCTGTACAACGACAGGGGGGTGGTGAGCAGTGGGGGCGGGGACGCCGCCCTCATGCTGTGGGAGCTGGTGGAGGACTAGGGCTGGGCGGCGGACCCCCCCCAGGAACCCACTGCACATTACTAGTCAATTCTGGTCGCCATCGACCCGTCAACGAGCACCACTGACCAGTTGGACGAAGTTGGCTCGTCACGGAGATGTTTACAGATCATTGAAGTTTTTTTTTTAACAAACGACTTGTGATTAATATTTTCAAAGGTGGAATAGAAAATAATGGTCTTGCCGTTGAGACCTCCTTTGTGAACTTAAAAAAATAGTTCATTTATCTGTTACGTAGTTTTACAGAAAGGATGGGGTTTATAAAGGAGCTACGGTCCTACCACTGAGAGATCCTATGCAGTATCTCTTTTAGTTACATCCGTAGTTTACGAGAAAGAAGGGAGGTCATAACAGAGCTGTCAGCAGAATGCCTATACCACGCCCTAGTATAATCAAATATTGATACATGCATATGTGTTGAAGATAGATTGAGAATTAGCGGACAGGCTGCATTGCAGTTAATCCACCAATCATCAGCAATTTTTCAGTATTTTGCCAAAAAAGTTACCGTCATTATGTTTCAACGGGTCGAAGTCAATAATTAGTTTTCCTGGGAATTTTTAAAATCATTCTGAATTCTGATAGATGATTATTTTTTAATCTGTTATCAGATTCATAGGAAGGAATGGACACTATTGTGATGATTTTGAGTTTCATTGATTGATAGAGTTAGATTTTTGGTTCTGTACCAAGATCGCTATTATAAAAGTTTAAAATAACGACCACTTATATATGCATATTATAGAATTTATATAAAATATTATGTAAGAATATTGTCTGTTTTCGGGAGATGTTGTAATTCCTGGTTTTGGGAGAATGATAGGCGAGTAAATGATACTTTTGGAAATGCTAGATAATATTCATTTGTTGAACTAAGGTGTAGGTGGAATTTTTGTAATAATTATATATATATATGATGTAGGGTTTGTTTGCTCCCATAATAATAAAGTAAAACGATGAATCCATGTAATTAATCAATTTCAAATCCTCTTCAGAAAAAACAGTATTTGTACAGAATTTGGTTGACCAGCAATCTCCTCTCTCAGTAAAGTGTTAAAAAAAGGAGAAACAATTTGTTCAAAAATATTTTAAGCATGCGTTTATACCAGTTTCAACAGTGGTAAAAATACACCTCATTGAGATTTTTGGTTGATTTTCATACAAAAAAATTGGAAATTGATATAAATTTAAAATCATTGTTTAACTTTTCTGTTTGTTATTAGTTTTTACTTTCTTTACGAAAGCAGTGAGCATTTGATTCTAGATATTATCATATAGATACTAAAGTTGATTATTGACAAATTTACTAAATGTTATTTATTGTGTCCGACTTTGTCCTGTACCTACCTATGTTGGGGTGAATGATCGTATTGCGAACGCGAAGGCTATGAATAAATAAGAAGTGCTAAATATTGAGGCGTGAGATTTTAGATTTTAGAAACCTAATAAGGTTACCAAAAATAATGTGCTATTCAAATTTCAATAAGAAAAGGGAATACATAATAATATTACCACGGGTCTCTTAAAATCGGGACCCGTGAAAATTCCAAGTGGACAACTGCGGGAATATCATATGTAAATGTGGAAAGGTTAATCTGCCTATATGAATGCATTACAACGAATGTAAAATGTGTTCAATTTGACGCCAAGTTCAATGAACTGCCAGTGAAAAAAAAACACTTTTTTCTTATTTTTGATACCTACTAGTGGTGGGCGAAGCGGCTCGGTTTAGTGAGCCGGATCACTAAATCAGCTATTTGTAGTGTACGGGTTCGGTGATCCGGCTCGTTTGAACGACTGTTAGCGTCCCCCCGCACCATGCCCTCTCCCTCGCTCCCTTGGCCCTCCTAAATACGTCCTTAAGACACTCTTACACGATACTTTTTTCGTCCAGTTTTCATGTGGATTTTCTTTACTAAGAGCTGATTTAGTAATCTGGCTCACTAAACGAGCCGCTTCGCCCACCACTACAGTGTCACACGCGTTTAGTGAGGTTACGTATTGAGTTAAATCTACTTTATTTGGATAAAACATTTTTTTGTTCTTGTTTTAGACGAAATTTAATAAAATGTTTTTTGTTTGTTTAATTTAAAGTAAATCAAATTTATTAATGTTATTATTAATTTCCGAGTTTGAATTCACAAAAAACAGTTTGAAAATGGCTTTGAACGCCGAAACAGCTATCAAAATAATTTAAAAAAAAAGGAAACTAAAATACTTGCAGAATTTAATAAAAACATTAATTAATTAATTGTATTTAATTAAAATGAAGAAAACAATTAAATTACGTTTTACGAGTTAAACACAATAACAATTAATACTTATATTGTTTTCTGATTTTTTTAACTACTTATCTTTATACAAATAGAATATAAAATTATGAATATTATTAGGTTATAAGTAAATATGAATAACATTATATTTGGAAATAATAAAAAAATTTGACACACCTTCATAAAGTAGAAATGCAAATGTTTAGAAAGAATAATGATAATTGTTCCACTCAATATAATATACTAAATGATTTTGAGGCACTTAGAAGATCGATTTTGAAAAAATTAATTAAACATGTTTAGATATCTTTTTTGTTTTCAATAAATTAATATTTACAACGTATACTGAAATATACTAACGAAAGTGAAATTTATAAATAAAACCCAAAAATATTACAAATTAAAATCATTAAATAAAATTGTTTGCAAGAAATGTGCGGTGAAAATAATAGAGCAAAATGATACATGCTATACAAAAAATCTCAAAAAATGTGCACTCAACGGAAAAATTAGTGTCTCACTATTCCCATCATACCAACTAATTAATATTATAAAATAGTTTTTACAAATTACTGTGAAACCATTAATATTTTATCAAATAAACATTACATCCTAAGATTTTTTTCATTTGTCCTATATAAATACTATTTATTTATTTACTTTTACAAACATAATATACAGAAAAATGATACAGTATGTACATAATTTTATAATAAGATAATTATTAAGCGACAATTCTTAACTGATATTAGATTTAATTATATTTAATGCTAAACCTTAACAGATATTTAAATCTATTTTCCAAAATGCAAGTCACAAATTGAAAACCTTCATACATTATCATACATAAATTGGCACACACTGCTATTTTAAACAACCATTAAAAAAATATTGTGGAATTTATTGTATCAAAAAAAGTTATAAACACTTTATAAAAATGCATACAAAATTAGCGATATGTTTTAGTACCGATAATAAAAATTTGGTAATTAATTAACAACAATAACAATATTTTTATTTACCGAGCGCACATGCTGTGTAAAAAACATACAATAATAATATTTTGATTACTAACACAGATTAAGACAGAAAATATGCCTAACTTATTAACAAAACCTGTTAAAAAAAACTGTTTTTCATTAATTAATTATATCAATATTTTTTTACCCAACACGTAAGTTGAGTTAAAAAATACATAATGGTCATATTTTGATTACCAACGCGCATACACATCTAAGAACATATACTTAACTGATTGACAATATACCTAACAATTAAAAAAAAATGTTTTTGAAACTAGTTACCAGTCTGAAGATGGACATAACTCATTGAAACCGGTCAGGTCTGATAAATAAGCAATTGGAATAAAGTTTTAAACTATCTATATTATATGGATTATAAGACTAATTGTAATTATTAATTAATCAACTAATCTTCTTCCATACCATTCCTTCCATTTATTTGGTTAGGAGGTATCTGGCTATTCAGATCTCGGCACCAGGCACGGCTTAAACCATTTCGAGCAACGATTCGATTCTGAATGGTGTTATTTAACCAAGGCGATATCAAAGATATCTACCATTCTAGAACATGTCGCAAATATATTATAAAAGCTATTATTAATAAAATACCGCTGAGGAGGGTAGTTTAAAATCTCTAATTTATAGCAATATCCGAAGGATTTATACGTAATAAATTCTGCAGTCGTTAGATCAGTCACCATTGTGGGTACAAAAAAATTTATGACATATAAAAATCCTTTGTTCTTTCTCATTTCTATAACTTCTCTTTTGACCGCCTTCGGAAATAGGATGTCAATCTGAACGAGTTTTTTGTAAAGTGTTCATTTCTACCCCGATATCACCTACGCGAATTGAAAAGCGGATAGCCACATCGTGCTTTTGGAACAACAAGATTCCATATGACACAATAATATTTTTCAATAATAGACTTTAAAACATATTGTTTTAGAGTTTAATATTGCATAACATTATTGAATTAGATGGAGCCTTGTTGTTCCACGGACATGACATGGAGCATAAACTATGAGACGAATATTAGAAAATTGTCTATGAATATAGAACTGTCATTTTTTCAGCTTATTGGAAAAGGCCGTAGTTGTGAACGCGTTTTTATTTTAAGCGAAGTGATAATTTTCAAAGTAAAAATGAATACTCCACGGCCTTGTGGATGTAAAGGGTGCCGGACGTGCCTTATTTGTGAAAATGATTATAAGTTAAATGAAAAAATGTATTCTGATGTAAGTTTCATTATTTATTTATAATTTTCATGATCAAATAACCGCATCTGGTCTGAGCTAATTTTTTTTGTTTGTTTTAGAGGGAAAACTGTTATACATATTGCCCGTGTTGTGATAAGGCTTGGGAAGGATGGAACGGCGATTCATATACTAGCCACCCAAACCATTCGGGTAATTTTATATCTTTCCCAGGCGTATTCATTAAGCTTGATTTTATCTCTGAAGCCGAAGAAGAGATCTTGATGAATGGCATAGATGAAATGCCGTGGGATCTATCTCAGAGCGGGAGAAAAAAGCAGGTTAAGCATGGAATATTTTTTTACAAACTTTACTGAAACAACCGACGAAAACACTGTTTTTAATCTAGCAAATGATGCATGAATAGTGAGATATAATTTTTTTTAAAAGGGAATATTTATTTTTATTCGTTTTTATTAACTTTTTTTAATACAAAACATTTTTTTTTTCTTTCATAACCATTATCATTTGTAACGGTTCTTTCCCCAATCATCAATCCCATCTTAATTCACAGAATTTTGGACCCAAGACAAACTTCAAAAAGAAAAAGTTGAGAATCGGCGACTTCAAAGGATTTCCTGAATTCTCCCGCTTTGTCCAGGAGAAGTTTCACCACATACCGATTTTAAACAACTACCGATCCATAGAGCAGTGTTCTCTGGAATACGACCCCACTCGGGGCGCATCCATCGATGCCCACATTGATGACTGCTGGGTTTGGGGAGAGAGGATCGTTACAGTCAATTGTCTCTCGGATTCAGTCCTCACCATGACTCCGTACAAGGGAGACCTGAACAAGTACAACCTGCTGGACTGTTCCACCTACCGCAGAGTGGTCAATGACAATGGGCAACTGATCGATGACGTGGGATTGGCTCCTCCGACCTGCGTGGATGAAGACATGGAAATGCGAGATATTACTGTCAGGATACCAATGCCAAGGTGCACATAATACAATTTTTGTGTTAAAAATTAAGTTGCATATCTAAAAACTTATCAATCATAGTGATTCTCCCATTTTGGCCGTGCACAGATTAGTTTGTAGATTTTTGGCATCACAATATATTTTTAAACATCTTTCTACATAAATTAAGCATTATGGTTCAATGAAACATCCTTAATTTTAAAGGAGTACATATTTAATATAAATGTATTGTCACAAGAAAGCAATACTGCGGCAGCCACTAGTCACTTTATATATGCATACTCTTTACATATCATTTCATTTTCTGCAACATTCTATCCGGGTCCAGTGGTTCTGCAAAGTTACTATGTACAAATTATGAAGGGTTAAAATTAAAATTCATTTTCAAAAATTCAATTAATTTTTCCACTCCTCTGTAAAATTACATTTTTGGATGAATATCTTTTTCAAATATGCAATCCAAATGAAACCATTAACTATTAATCTCACATATGTAGGCACTAATTCTGATGTTAAGTTAATAAAACACTTACTCTTCCAGGCGCTCTCTGTTGGTGCTGTATGGCCGTGCCAGGTACAATTGGGAGCACTGTGTCCTGCGGGAAGACATAGCTGCTCGGCGCGTCTGCATCGCCTACCGAGAGTTCACGCCCCCCTTCCTTCCCGGGGGCGACTGGGAGAATGAGGGAAGTGAGATTCTGGATGCTGCCAATTCCTTCTGGAACCACCGCTATGTAGACAAAGGGTGCTAAACGTGATTTATCTTGTCCTATATTTTGCTACTGAATAATTAAGAATGTAAAAACTAATTACCTAGGTTTGTATTTGTATTTTTACTTATTAAATTTCATTGTAACTGATATTTTGGCTGTTTTCTTGATTCAATTACATAATACTGCATAAAGATGCACGTCTTCTACTCACAGCTATAACTATATATAAAATTATACAATTGAACAGTTAGACAGCAGCCAAAACACGAAATACGTAATATAGTATGCTATACAAGGTTAAAATTTTAATGATTTATAATATTGTTATCTTTGGAACGGGAAGTGATATTTAATGTCAGTTATGACTTCTGTACATATGGCGCTATTCCATTTGCCTGATTGCAAATGTACAAATGTTTTCTGTACTGTAAATACAGTTGGACGTCAATTATCTGAACTTAGTTAAACCAAAATGATTTGTATTATTGAAGATATGGCTGGTGAATCTTTACTCACTAGTATAAATAAAACACCTCCTTTCCGTTTGTACCATGTTTAAGTAACTTTAAAAAAATTTATTCCAGTTTGTTCTTTGTAATAAGTCTTTCAAATTTTATTATGTAATATAGCTGAAATAGAGTTTTCAGAATCGTTTGCATCAAATTGAAATATTAGACTTTATCATATTGATTCTTCGCTGGTGAACTTTGGAATTTATTCTGATTACCGCTTCCTGGATATTCGGTTCTCTATTCTGCGTCTTCCAATATCTGTTGAGTTATAATGATAATTTGATTTATAGATATTGAAAATAAAATAAAATATGGCATCGTTATCAAATTTATTTTGTAAAATTTGTCATAATCTATATAGATTTAAAACTGATATACTATACATACGTACATAATATTTTAATCTTCGCATAATTGGTATCACAAGACATTCACAATGATAAACTTATATTGTTGAATTTGATAAGTTATCATAAATATTTTAGTATAATACCTACATGTTTATGATAAAAATAGATTTTTATTTTATCACACAATGATTAAAAAAATTTCTACCATCAACAATAGACAAAGTAAAATTAAATATTTTAAGATATTACACTATTTATATTAATAGTTTGGACTTGCCAATAGAAGGCATATAGATGACTGGTTTACGCTGGCCGCACATGCACGGTTCCCTGATTTGGTTCCAAATCAGGAATTTAGATTCGGAATTCCGTGAGCCTACCGCAGACCTTTTTTTTTTTCCATTTGGAATTTATACTGCCAGTACGTACAGTGACGCCCTCATGAACACACGGCAAGATGGATGACATGTAATAAAAACTAATATGCAAAAAAAACTTAACTTACATTTGTTTACTTTATCTGTAAACGTCTCCCAATCATTTATAACCTATTTACACACCTTCCAGGCTAAGTCCTTTACATCTCTGTTATGGTAGTCCATATTATGAATATCCCACAGGCATGGGTATTTTTCAATGCCAATTATGAAAGTTTCTGTTTCACACATTGACTGGGAAAAAAATCGTCCTCTAGGCATGGCGCTGGCTCGGTTCTAAATCGAAATTCCCGTTCGTTTGAGGTGGCACACACAAAATGTATGTGAGCGCTACGTTCGGGATGTCGTCATCCGTTTTTTTTTTCGTTCTGCATTCCAAACGCACGGGCTGGCTTCTGAAACAAACGCCAGGAATTGTTTCCATCCAGAAAATATAAGAATTATGCGCCATGTAGAACACTTTATATGAAATTCGTGTGCCCGAATACATAAAACCAATACGGAAATCGAATCAGGAAACCGTGCATGTGCTTAAGCTTTAATATTTTTATTACATATATATATATAGAATCGGTATCATTTGTAAAATATTATATTTTAAGGTAGTAGGTATAATTTTTTGATTTATATTTTGGAGTGGCCAATAGAAGGCACATAGATAACTGGCGCCGGGTCGGCCACACTCTTGACTTGATGGGGCTCCATGGAGGTGTAGTTGCTGACTATCTGCTGCCTGATTTCTTGGCGGCGCCTCTCGCGTTCTGTCTTGGCACGCCTTATCTCCCTGCCCAACATCACGGAGAATATGATCCCGATGAACTGAAACATTCCATCATGAAGGTATAATGTTTTACCAAAAACTGTTGAGACGCTTTCCTGCGTTGTTTTAAACAACACTACATATAAACAATCATACCTGAATGAATGCAATGGTCATTGCTCCAGTTCCCAACAAAACAGCACTCTGTCCGATAATGTACAGTAGTCCGGTCATGCAGCCGGTGTGGTATGATATCAGGGAATTGCACTGATTTGGCATTTGGGCCTGAATAGCCGGGGAGCAACACGACTCAGGAACTGCCACAACATCAGCATTTGGGTACTTAGTACTGCCGTTA
This sequence comes from Halesus radiatus, assembly GCA_022606495.2. Lineage (NCBI taxonomy): Eukaryota > Metazoa > Arthropoda > Insecta > Trichoptera > Limnephilidae > Halesus > Halesus radiatus. Next base: position 40,990 of record JAHDVE020005789.1, on the reverse strand, counting down.
TTGTACTTTTCGTACCAATCTATAGGCCTGTCAATTCCGCAGCATTCCAGCTGTAAAGAAATGTTATTTATAAAATTATTGAGAAATACTTTGCGTATACCACTATTTTTATAAATATCAACATGTTTCGGAAGCGAAGGTTCCATCTTCATGATACAATATGCTCAAGTATAGACAGTATATCTGATAACACAAAGTATTTCTCATTAATTTTATTAATAATGACACCACAAAATAATTATACATTTATTGAAAAAAAAAAAAGATTTATTATTATAAGTTTTAAAATGTTAGTCTACAAAGCATTGACACAGGGTATTAGTTACATAGCTACAAGCAATAAAATTACAACATTGAGACTGGCATAATCTAACTAACTACACAGTACAGATAGGAACGCACTGAGGGAGGTACTAGAACTATTAGCAAGCTGCTACCACTTCAGCAGACATAATATGTACTTGTTTGGAACTGGAAACCCCAATGGTTTGTACAAGTAGATATGTTTATGTTGCCAATGTCCCGCCACTTTTTTTTAACTTTATTAGAACAGGTCACTGTCCAATTACACAGAATACATAACATGAAATGAAATAAACAAGAGCTACAAAAAAAGAAGAGCACATACGTAATACATGAATGAAGCAATGACGAAAATATACATTTGAGAGAACATTCAAGTCAAAACCTGAACATAGTTTTAGTAGAGTCCATGATTTTAGACATTCTAAATGATAATCTTCAAGGTTTAATTTTGTAAAGCCTGACAAAAATCATTAAGACCGGTACTAAAAATTTGAAGGCCCTGGCTTGAGTTAACAAGTCTCAACATTCTGAACAGTGGAGAATGGTACCCATAATTAGTAGAGAGTTGATAGGGGAAAGGCAACTCATTGTCTATTATTTATTCTGAGTCTACGGCAAGGAATGTTGAACTGGATGAGTGTTAACAAAGATGGTGAGCCAATGATACAATTAATTATTTTAAAATAGAAATGAGATCAAAGTCTTTTCTAATGAAGAAATGTTTATGGTTTGTTCAATTTCATCAGAGGGGTTCATTAATCACCTCTTTCTCGTCCTAATCTCCAAAAATGTTGACACTGGGCTGCTGTCTTAGAAGGTGAAAATGCAAGATAGCACAATGGGTCTATCGTCTGCTTTAAAACTAGACTATCTCCAACTCTATGTAATAATAATTTTACTATTTGCCACGGGAATGAATTTTTCATATGTAAACAATTGATTTTCATAAAAGAACAAAACACATTTAACACGTTGACTGCTGACAACGCGGCTCACGCATCCATACAAAACATATGTGTGCAGTGTCTCTGGCACATTTGACACTCTCATTTATAAAGCATGGTTCACATAGGACAGGTCAAGACTGATATTTTGTGACTAATTTCTACTTTTATTAATTTATTTTAAATTAATGGTACTTTAAAAAAAAATTCAGTTCTTAAAGGTAAAATATTTCAGCAGCGAATGTGTTAAGTGAGCAAAAGGGTTTCAGACTAATATAAAAACATGTATTTTAATCATTATATAAATGCTTAAAGTGTGTAATTCTGCGAATAACACTGTGTATCCAATTTATTTGTTTGAGTTTTTTTGTCAATACGTAATAGTAATATCTAATACATATTCCTAATTGATAACAAGGATTAACTACTTACTGTAATACCTGCTATATATTTTGTCTTTGTCACAACTTCTTGGTAAGTGTTGTGTTGAGCACATATGTATGACGCATTAATAGGTATTTTTTTATTAATGTTGTAATATCAGTAGGACTGAGGAAATGGTGCAATATCCAGCCATACAACAATCATAACATTTATTAATAATGTGTAAAATAAATACAACCTACCCTGCTTTGAATCATGTCAAATGCGGCCTGGGACTCTCCACCATCCATATAGTCATTCTGTGACATCTTCAGTTTATCAGAAATGAGGTCGTACAGGCCTGCTTGGAGGCTGTAGGCTGCTATGGCTGCCGCTATTTCCAGTATGAATACCAGAGTCAACAACAGTGCAAACTGAAAAATATAACAAAACACCGCAAACACAAGATTATGACAATGTCTTATATAGGGCTAGCAGAAATCTCAAAGACGTCCAACAGTTGAATTTGGTAGCTACCTCTGGGCTGGAGCTCCCAAATACTTGATAATACTGCTTTGATTCTGTGCCAACGAGAATGGTTTGTCTCATTGATAGCCTGTTAACAACAGGTTGATTGCCATCTTTAATCCACAGACGCAATGTAGGTATACTGGATCTGTTCTACAGATATTTTAATGGAGCCTGCTCGAAGGATCTCGCATTGTTGATCCCCTCCGCGCCAGTGACATGAGCGGAACATCCGTTCACAGTTGATGTTGGTTTCACGAGAACAGGTCATTTCGCCAACTCATTTTTATTTAAGTCGGCTTGTATGTGGAACGAGCTACCGGAAAATGTCTTTCCTCCTACTTTTAATCCGGGCCTCTTCAAGGCTTCCTTCCTATGGCCCCCTCCTTAACCCACATCATAACGTTGCCTAACTGGGTGGTGATATTGTTACTCTCTATGTGCTCCTTACAGACAGGGGTACTCTTGTAAGGTGTCACGTAAAAAAAATAAATAAAAATGTCTACATATTATTTCCTTGGGATAAGATAAATAATCAATTAAATACTGACTACACATTTGGAATGTGTGTGATACTTGAGTTTATGTGAGATGTAACAAAATCAATATATTGTAATGAATAATGACAAATGACATGTCAAGTTAGTTTCATAATTACATATCTGCATAATTCATAATTTTTTCTGCAAATATCTTATTTTTAGTGAATAAATATTTTGTATTTTTTCAGTCACAAAAAATAAACAAAATATACAGTGGTGTGCGAATTAATTGGGAAAAGCATTTTTTCAGACTTTTTTTACTTAGTTAATTTTGAGTTAAAACTGGTATGTTATATGACCATCACCTTTACTCTTTATTTCATTTTGTTATTGACCAATGACTAACATATATTTTTAATTTCATCACCATGAAACCAAAGCAAAAACATTGCTGAAATCAGCTTTTCTCTTGTTGGGAAATCTTTTTTCTGAGACTTCTTCACTATCTCACACAAACTATCAATCGGATCGAGGTCGGTAGAGTTTCCTGGACATTTAAAAACACTTGTTTGACTCGATTCAATGAATATTTGTATTTTATTCAATGTTTAGCATAGGATAAAGTCTTGTTAAAAAAAAACATTCAGGGAATTCCGTTTCGAGTGAACACCCTCCCAAAGTAATGTTTTGGGGGTGTTTGGTCCTGGAAACCTAAAACCTATCCACTACATGATGAACACCGTTAAATATGAAGAAGTTCTGGGGAGTATGGTGCTTCTGACACTCACTAGACTTGTCCCAATTAATTTGCACACCACTGTAATATGGGTACCTGTTTCGGAAAATTCGACGATTTTCCTTTATAATATTTGTTCCCATTTTTAAAAAAATCATCGCAGTTGTTTTGACAGATAAATATGAATGCAGGGAAAACAGAGTTGGAGAGAGACCCAGGATGGTTGAGTTTAGAGAATCGTTTGAAATGAAAGTTGGAGATGTGTTATGGCAAAGATGCAATTCAATGATAAGTACAATTTAAAGATTTACAGAGCCGGTCCTGAGCCAAATGGCGCCTGGTTGAAGTAAAATTTTGGCGCCCTTTGTCAAACTCAAAACCAAAGTAACACCAAAATCGGTTACGACCTTAGAGTAATAATATACCACTCTAAGGTTACGACGATCGTGTCCCTGTAAGTCTTGTGAAGCACGAGGTAGGAAGTAAGTACTACAGAAATAATCCCTTGGAGTACAGTCCTAATAAATCTGGGGAACCCATACTATTTGTCGACATGATGGAGACACAAACTAACGTCATTTGTACAGGGCCGGCCCTGAGCCAAACGGCGCATGGCGCTTGCAAAATTTTGCCGCCCCCTGTTCTTTTTCAAACTTAAATAACACGAAAATTGGACTGTGATGTACAAGACTACAAAAGTTTACTATTTGTTGACATGCTGACGAAATACATACGTACGCGAGCTGTAAACAGAACTAACGCCTTCTGACTAAAAAAGCCATGCCGTCGAAAGGTTCGACCATCCGGTCGTCCTTTCATAAAGTAAAGCCTACCAACTTCAGGAGAAAACGACCGGATGGTCGAATCTTTCGACGTCTTAGCTTTTTTAATATCGGGCCAACCAGTCGTATGGAAGGTCTGTAAAACCGCTGGAAAATGAGATAGCAATATTAATAATTCACATGGCACGGTCTTCTCTTTCGTTCGAACAAAATATAGGTACATAAATACATACTAAAGTAAGGTAACGGTTTGCAGCGCAGTCCATTGTGGAACTTTTCTGCGTAGTGCACAGGGTCTGGAACGGCGCGCGGAGCGCTCGTTTCAAAACGTACGTGTTCTATTCAATTCTTAAAATTGATTTATAGGCACTGGGCGCGTTAACAAACCCCTAGATAGTGATCACTGTAAATAATAACATTTGGATGATTTATATAACGCCATGCTTGCGTAAAATCTCCTAAAGGTCGCTGTGTTAGGTATTAGCTATAATCGTCGCCTTGGAAAAATGGCGACTGGAGCACACTGCTCCAATTCCGCCCCTCGACCACACTAGAAGAATGAAACAGCACTATGAATTCGTAGCTCGAGCTCACCCTTTCATTAGAACGTTCAGTCGGGTAAACGCCTATAGGTATCTCGTTTTGCATTGTTGTTTCTGCATTTTTAGTTTTCTCACACTTGTGAATTTTTCTTCCAAACAAAAGATAAATAGGTACATACACATAACATACTCATAAACGTATGAAACGATTGAAGTTCCGTGGAAACGACTATTGGTGTGAGGTGCTTGCATAATTTCTCGCGCTCCGCGCCTACGTAATTTTACGAGGTTATACAAATTAATAGACTTCTAAGTAGTAATTAATGATATTTTGATGATTTTTATAGCGTCGTTTTAGTGAAAAATAACTCAAGGACGCTGTGTCAGCTGGTATTAACAGCGCGTTGACGCCTTGACAAGTCGGCGCCCGGAGCGGACTGCTCCAATTGCGCCAGCAACCGGCCCTGCAGAAGATAATATACCGGAAAGGAAGAGAGCACATGGAATTATGTATTATTTTATAATATATGTAAACATGCAACTATATTGCTTTGTAGATTTTAGAAGAACTATGACTGAGATTTTACCACTCTCAATCTTGATATCTATACCTACCTAGATAATTCTATATGAATGTGAATTTTGATCACTCATAACAATCCAGCTATTGTTTCTTGTTTCGGTGAAATCATTTCATTTCCCCCCTTATTCATATTTCTTGCATTTTCTCATTTTTGTCCCTCAATGTCTATTCTAGAGTTTTTTTATTCACCTATCTCTTTTAGGAATTGAAACTGTGACCTGTTGATCGGTATCATATAAAGCTGGGCAGGACATGTACCAAGGATCGAATAACCGACGCCGAAAAGGGCTTCACTTATAAGATGCCCGCAGGGGGAAGGAGTGTTGGCAGACTCAAACCTTGGTGGATGGACGGTGTGGAGGATAATAGCATCACCCTAAGGCACAAGGAACTGGAGGGACGGCCAGACCACCCATAATATTAACCGATTGTGTGTGATTAGAGTTATCGGTCATGTCAGTGTTGTTAATGTCATATATTTGAAGAAATACTTACAATATTAATCATGAGTGTGCTCTCCTTAGCGGCGCCGCAGCATCCGAAGACGGAGACAAACAGCATGATGATTCCAATAGCAACCAGCAGAGATGCCGGCGAGTAGTACCCATCGTGGATGAAGTGATCGTAGTCGCTGTATATGGCGTATATCGCAGTTCCAATAGAAATGATCAAGGCGGCTGTAAACTGTGCTTCAATTATATTAGCTTTATTATTTCCTTATTACCTCGTAGTAAAAGACATAACGATGAATTAGAATTTTGAGTTAATTTATTGTTTTAAAAACTATTTAATAAGATGCTTGGGAAAATATTCGGATAGCACAGGGAATATATACCTATTTTTAAGATAATTTAGTTAGCTTTGAAAAAGTGACCCTCCCACCCTATATGATTTCTCAGTGTTGCTAGAAACTAATACTTATGATGAAATCAATTTGATGCAGGGGTTGATAAATTCCCTCTTATCTTTTGGCACGTATTGGGTTCCTGTACCACTAGCTCTCGAGTTTCTGTATTTTATCTGACAACAAAATAATATATGTATCCATCAATACTGCCCCTCAATACTAACCAAAATAACTTTTTTGCTCTTCGGTAAAGTAAATACGAGTATATCTACCATTCATGGCTGGTTTGCGTTCTGCAGGCCCCATAATGAACGATCTCTTTATATCTATCACCGGAAACGATTACGCCACAATAATTAGAAATACCCACCTATATGATAAAGATAGTTTTTCGTCGTTAATCTTACCTACCTTATAATAAATATACATTTAATTGTAAATAATAATAACGTGGTTCCTAATGTATGAAGTCTTAAAATAAAACTAGTCTGCAAATTTCTAGTTGAAACCTATTTTCTTCGTTTCTATTCGTCGTAATATTACTGCAAATATTTGGTGGAGCACTTCAAAGCATGGAAGTCTTCTTTTTTATAGAAAATACAGTCGAAACATTTTCAAATTTAACTTTTAAAAATACGAATGAAATACGCGTCCCATTGTTCCGTATTGTACCTACTTTCGCGTCACAAAATGGAATCTACGATTGCAAGTTCGGAAGGAAAATGCGCATAAAACGTTAGTTTTTCCTCGCAAAGCATAACAAATATTCAAAATAACTCACCACAAACATGAGGTTCACAGTCAGAAGCATGTATTTAATGCACTTCATGCCCATATTTAGTTCTGCCGCCATTATAATGATTTTTTTTATTAATTGCGTCGTTTGTTTAACTTTTGCACCTGAATTGAAACAATTCTATCGATTTTTGTGGAACAATTTACCTGGCACCCGATCCGTCGCTCGCTATCACGGCTGATAGCGATAACGCAACATAAATAATGCCTTTAATCTTTTCTACTATTCTCGATAGCGACGCGAATAAGTCTCTTTGCCTTGGGCTATACCTTTATTATTTATTTGCCATTCATGAGGCCTGTGAGACTGAAACGCCACGAAGGCAGTTAGTACCTGCCGGTGCATTTCATTATTCATCTCATGCAATTTTATTACCGCCATGATAATAATTTATACATAGATACTAAAAGAAAACAGTTTTTCCACGTATTTGCCGAGTATAACCATACGTTTTATTTGTCTCGGTACCTGTTTCCTGGAAACATTAACAAATCACAAAGTACTTTTACCTAAGTAAGTAGGTATTCCCTCGAACAATGTGACAAACTGAGTGGGAGGCACACATCACATTTGCAGGAAAGCAATTTATATAGTCTCATTTTAATTTATATATAGTAAAATTAGTACCTATAAATCTTTATCGGCGGTTTCTTGAGAATTAGTTTTCTAGATAATAGAAACCCCATATTTTGTATGGAAAAAAATATCATTTTTTAAAGGTGTTTCAAGAATCAACACGATTTGGAATAAAAGAATTCCCATTTGATTGCATTGCATTTGTTGATAATGAGTCTTAAAGTTACCTTCTATAGAGCACATTATCGCATGACATTACTGTGTCAGATGGCACCTTGTTATTCCAATGTGTCGATATTACGATATTCTCGGAATTTTTCCTCGTGTCGTGCTATAACTAATGTTTTAGATAAAATAGGTATCCAGGGATGTGTCTCAATGCCACACGTGGAGCTACGAAATATATAGAGTAAGGAAGTAACTAAGTAAGTAATATGAATACTCATATACTACCTATCAATGAGAACCATACGACCGAGGCGACGCATCCGGCAAGAGAAAATCTGACGCCGGGAAACTTGAACTGGTGCCGATTTGACTTTCCCTCCTATCAAGTACTTGCCTTTTTAAAATCGTATTAATTTACCTGCTTACAATTTTGCAGTGGCGTGCAGTCCATAAACGTATTAATTTACCTGCTTACAATATTGCAGTGGCGTGCAGTCCATACAAGTATTAATTTACCTGCTTACAATTTTGCAGTGGCGTGCAGTCCATAAACGTATTAATTTACCTGCTTACAATATTGCAGTGGCGTGCAGTTCATAAACGTATTAATTTACCTGCTTACAATATGGTAGTGGCGTGCAGTCCATAAAGGGATACAGCTCTGCCTACCCTGAGAAAAACGACTATAGAAATAAATTTAAGGGTAATAAAAATCGACAAATTTTTCACCAAAAATATTTTATTTCCATGACTTTGGTAAGGAACTTGTACGCTCTTTTATTCAGTTGGAGTCAATAATAAGCGCATGATGATAGTGAAATGGCAATTCATACCCCAACTTAAAACACACAGCCTACCTTTAGTCATAGAGCAATGCACGTCACTGCAGTATTGTAATACGATCCGGAAAACTTTTTCTTAAAATACGTTTTTCATATTTCAATTACTTTCTCGGCTTACCAAACTACTCATTATTTTTGCTGGGCTCTGTAAAAAAGATTGGTTGTTTCTGAAATTTAAGATAAACAAGCGGGTAAGTACTTATTGTATTTTTTTTAATTCTTTAACACCACTTTATTAGAGTATTTTCCCTACCGGTTTCAGAATCACTATAGGATAAATATATACCAAATTAACATTATTACAAAATCATGGTCAATACATTAGGAGTCGGGGTGGGGAGTGGAAGAGTGACTCCGGGGGGGGGGGGGGGGTAAGTAAAGAGTGGGGGGAAGAGAAAGAGACAGATGGTGTGGAGAAAGGGAACAGATGCAATTTTTTAAAATTATTATACATTTCATGTTTCTATATACTTATCATTCCTTTGTTGAAACATTTTTTATTCTCTATTTATCTTCTTTATATTTGTATTCACCATACAGTTTCACTATATCTGTAAAACATGAATTATTTTCATACTTTTGTATTTTTAGAATTTTTTATTCACCTTTCCTGTATATGTAACTTTCCCGAGTTGAAACATTTTATATTATTATTTTGTACGTATATGTTTTTTTTAACATTAATTTTTAATTTAATTATAATAATGAGCACTCTTTTCCTAAGTACAAGCAATAACTTGCATTAGGAAAGAGTATATATTGCACAAAACTGTATATTGCACAAATGTAGAATATGTAACAAACTAATATAACCTAATATAAAATATATACGAGTGTATATTCAAAATAGAACTGTAAGAGAGATTTTTATCCGTGTCTTCATTATTCTTTACGGATTTTTATACTATTATTTCAATAGCTGGTACCTACACAGATTATAAATCAGCAATTTATAACCTTAATTTAAAATTTATTTTCATCGTATGCTTCAAATGGCGTATGGTGTTTGTAATTTCTGGATGACCAACTGTGTCCTTATTGATAATGATGCCCACACACTCACTTCCATGCTTAAGTAGATTCTTATCTTTATTGAACCTTTTAGGAAACAATTCTGCAAAGTCACCTTATTACTTTATGTTAGGCAAAAAATTAAGTACATAATGCATTAGTATAAATACGTAAAGCATACCCCTAATTACGTTGTAACCTAACCCCCTTTCTCATCACCGACGCATGTAACAAAAAGAGAGTGCTTTAGGGTTTCTTTGCAGAGTGGAAGATACTCTCAGTAGTGACCATAAAAATATATTATAAATCAATCAGGGGTTTTTCAGAGTGGAAGATACTCTCAGTATCGCCCTGGTGAAATACCACCATTCTGAATTGAAACGTTACTTGAAATGGCTTTTAGCCGTGTTTGGTGACCAGATCTGAATAGCCAGGTATTTCCCCACCTTCCTCTTCCCCTCCCCAATATCTTCAGCCTCACAACATTCCCCAATTGGGGATGCTATAGTCTCACTGGCTCCAGACGGTTGGCAGCAGTTGGGACTATTGTGCGGTATTCATATAAAAAAAATAAAAGTGGTGGATCTAGGAAACTTTTTTGGGGGCATGTTGGGCTTTGCCGCCACACCTATATTTAAAAAAAAAAGCAGATGTTTGATAAATTGCAAATTTTCTTTTGAATTCCCCCAGATGTGCCGCTCCCTTTGGCTCTCTCCTAGATGCGGCACTGATTTTAATAGCGCCGTTTGAGAAATATCACCTCAATACGTACCAACTAGTATTTGAAAATATTTCGCAGTAAGTACGTTTTTTTCATAAAATTCGAAAACAAAAAACTGTACAATATACCTCCAAACAATGCCCAAATTAAGTAGGGCCTTGCGCGAAGTAACAGCACTTATATTTAATGAGCATTTTTATATAAAAAAAAAGCAAAACAAACATCCGAATATCTGGTCATGCATGTTGCTATGTCCCATTCTAGTGTTAGTGTGCACACGACGAAGAGAAATTATAGCGTGTACATTTCAAGCATCTGAGCAAGCAATACTTTCAAACGTTGAATTAAAAAATAGAGATAATTGCGTAAGTCATTACAGGATTATTATAAGTGGTATAGCAATGGAACAGGTATTTGAGGGAACCTTATTTTTTATATAAATAAAAATATATTTGTTGTTCAGGTACTATGCAAACAGATTGTATGGAAAAGGCCCGTTGCGTGATATGAGAATTACACCCCGGCTGGTAGAGAAAGAGTTTTTTTGAGTTTCTAAAAACTGGACAACTTTGATATTCAATATTAAGAGCGTTATCTACGAAACTGAGTTTTTAGGAAAAAAGCTTCTGTAACCAAAATTTGATTCTGTGGATTTTGGCTAAAAATAAACCTCAAGTTTTGGTGTGCGGATATTTTTCATAGGATGTTGGTACCTACCAAATACTCAAAAATGCAAAATACAAAAAAAAGAAGATTGTGAAAATCCATCGGGCTTGAATTTCGAAGGTACTTCTCGATGACCTGTATTTTGTATGAAACGACATTCACGAATTTAAAATGTTAATAGCTTGATACACTTTAGTTCGTAGGTGGCCAAAGGAGAAACTAACAAGAAAACTATAGATTTTTTAAAAACATATAAGAAAAATTCGTATCCACATATCTACACGAACTACGCCACGTTAGGTTAGGCATGGTAAAATCTAAGTGAGGGGGTTATTTTTTAACATTATTCTCAATACAATTAAATCAATATTTTATACCTATACATGTTATTATAAATAGATGGGGATAACAAATAAAATTGTTTGTTAAAACAAAACACAGTAAACCACTTACGATTTATTTTTAAATATATTTTATGAATAGGTAAAACATTTAAAATAAAATACGCTTAAAGCTTCCTAAATAATAAATAGTAACAATGGAAAGAAGAAATTAAATACACAAGAAAATTGATTTGATGTTCAGAAATGAAATAAATTTAAAAATAATAATCGACAAAACTAGAAAAAGTCGTATAATACAAAGGTTTTGTCATCATAGGAGGTTCTTAAAACACACGTTTGCACAATCAATAAGTAAAACATGTGATTATTGACAACCAACCAAAAAAAAACAAAACACAAAACGGCCCATTCACTCAACCGGAGTGCAATGAAAAGAACTTGACTAACCAAATTTACTTGGGTAGTTACCGATCAAAACTCATTACAATGACGATTTAGTGTTGGGAAAGGGTAACGAATTTAACGAAATCGCTACCTACTAAAATTGGATAGTACCAATGAAATCAGTTACCGAAATTTATTTTTTTGGGACGTAAAAAATGTCCATTTCTAGGAAGTTTTTTAATTTGTTTTTTTTTTTAAATAATTTGTCCACGGCAGGTACAGATGGCGTGTTGTAGTTTCCTAACGGATTTGAAGGAGGAATAATTATCAGTCAGTCATCTCATATTTAGTTCTTTTTGCTAGATGACAGGCGAATATGATTCCCATAAACTGAAAAAAAAACAAATAAATATTAATTCTTTTGATCACTGAAGATTATATTAATGACTCTCAAAGTGAAACATAAAACCGAAAAGACACAGAAAAAGATATCGGTAGCAATTGGGACTCGAACCCTCCTGGAACCTTCAATAAGTTATTCCAAAAAAGTATTAATTCATTAGTACGAGGTGTGTTCAAAAGAAAAGGTGAATTTTGAATTTTCGCGGGCTGTGTACATTCGATTATCGATTTTTTTATGTTGGTACACGTATGTTTATCATATGTTAGCATTATCAGCCATTTTGGATCAGTGGTTTGTTTTTGACAACTGGAAAGGTTAGTCACGTTTTGTGTGTTCTTCGATTTTTTATTTAGGTTCGTTTTCTGAGGCATCAGCAGTCCGATTGAAGTGAAATTTTCGATTTGCTTTGTTTTCTATGTCCTCATCAGCATTTCTTCAAAAAAAAATACATGCTCAAATTTCCGAAGGTCGCTATGTAAACAGACTAATTCCAGGAAAACTTTACAAAATTTTGCACAGTAAAAGAAAAAAATATACTATATTTTGCGCAACCAAAAGCCAAGAATTTTAAAAAATGCAAAAAAAACAGGACAAATTCCGGGACTGGAGTTCCCCTTTTCTTGAGCTGTTTTTTCAGAAAGATTATAACATTATTCATCTTATTATAATATTATTTTTCACTGCTTGTTCTTATCTAGTTGCCTATCACTATGTGTGCTAGATAGCTAGATTGTATGTCATCAAAACAATTTCAAGTCTTATCAAAACAGATTATTTGTATTTGATTCACCTGTTCGCAATTCCAATATTTGTGTGGTATTTGCGTATGTGTACCTACATCATTTTTAAGACATTAAATAGATAATTATTCTTTTAAAATTAGTTTGTTTCAAATAAGAAAAAGAGTTCTTTAAAAAAATAGTGCTTTTCCGATACTATTTGGTTTAATTTTATAAGTTTTTATACCATTTTCATTGTTTGTAGATATAATTTCGTGGTTCACATACCATACTATGGTTTTAGACCTTTTCCAATTATTTCACTTCCGTTAAGTTAAAGGTGTTTTTTTTTTTAAATATACCTACTCACAAAAGTATTCATCTATGTACATATTGTCTGTTTTTCAGGACAATGAGTTTTAGTTATCGGTGACGAGGAAAATAAACATTTTGAATGGTTTAAATTACGCAATCATATTTCATTATCATTTCGACTACACCATTACAATTGAAATCTATTTTAAAGTCTGAGATACGGACACGGGCATCACCTGCATGCTCGACGTTCATGACAATCTCATCGATTGTCACAGATGAATGATAAATTGCGTCGGGATGCTAATTAGTTTAAATAGTACACGCTTGTTCAGGGCCTCTCGTAGAAACACAGCGCATGAACTAAGTAGCTACTAATGAGCTAAGTAGGTTTTAATTTCAAATATTTACTGCAACCATCAAAGTCTTCCGATGCTTCGGTACCCACTCGGTATCACTCTCAGAGATTTTTCGAATCATACTTTTTATTTCATTTAAACAAAGATACAACCGGGAGAAAATAATGTTTATTACGAATAATCAGTCAAAATCAGTTTAAAAAGCCGGAGCCGACGGCACCACCCGTTAAATGATTTTTCACGTGTCAGGTGATAGGAATTCGTGAATTTTGTTGCGGCGTGAAAATAACAATACTTTTACCTGAAGGATGGCGATGCAAACACCCGTGGCTCCAATGCTGCTGGCGTGCTTCCGCAGGAATTCGCTCAGGGCGGGAGAGCATCCGATGTTGTACAGGTTTACAGACGAAGTATTACAACTGACGGAGTTGATGGCTCCTGGCTGGGGGTAGCAGCATGACATGGGAAGCTCCCCATTCTTAAACTTATCTCCTCCCTTCACTTTCCAGTCGCTGTTGTTAACCACTCCGCAACACTCGAACTGTAAACAAATGTTGGTAAGGCTGTTGGTAAAAATATAAACTGTTGGTAAGGCAATATGTACTGGTTTCTTCTGCCTAATTAATTATTGGACATTCACAGGCTCGGTCTTATGCCGGCGCAGTTGGAACGTTTCTCGTATACACGTACATATTATGTGAAAAAAACAGGAATGCAAATATTTTAGATGTAGTATTTATTTACGAAAGCCATAGTGGCTTTTCTTCGATTTTCGCAGAACAAAATGAAAAATAATATTATATTTTGCAACAATTATTTTTATAAACAATTATTATTAGCCTGAAACACTCATCCAAGTTGAAAAAACCTTCCGAGAAAAGATAAATGTCGCCGACAACTCGAAAAAAAAAAAATTGTTACCCTTTGCGCTATGCACAAAAATCTTGTCTTAAAAACTTTAGTTTATCAATTACTTATATTTTGTACCTATTCTAGATATGATTTGAATTTTTCACATTCAAAAGTATTATCGTAGTTGTTTTTAGGGGTTTTATCCCGTGTTGTGCTTCCTCCTCCTTTATCCAACGTTTCGGACAGCCTTACAGTGTCCATCATCAGGGCAGATATGTTATATATTTTACTTCCTGAAATAGCTTCCCCTGAGAGGTTTTCCCCAATAAACGGCCATGTTATAATAAGAAAAGTTACGAAAAAAGAAAAAATTCTCTACAATTTAAACTTGTGGATAAGAAATTCATATGAATAAATGAATCATCCATGAAGTGATGGCCGAGTGGAGAGACAAACTCAAGAGGCCGCCCCTCGGAAAGGACTCACGTCGTTTTGCATTTCATCCCAGATGGCGGTAACGGCCGGTGTGTCATTTTTTGCGTAGATCGGGATGCTATCCATCATGCTCTTCTGGATGAGGCTGTTGGTCCTGTCCCTCAGAACGAAGCCACTAATGCCGGCGGCCAGCTCCAAGATGAAGATTCCGATCAGCATTACTGAAAACTAACATCAGACAAATGTTAAAGGAGCCATCAGAAGCGTCACTTTGAGACTAAACGTGCTTACATTGGGATGTTAAGGTCTCAGAGGGTTGCGGTGTCAAGATGTCGAAGTGTTTCGAAGCAAAGCTCAACACTCCAAAGTAATCATGTCAAATTTATTTATTTATTAAAGATAAAGGCCCGTGGGGCGCAATAATAGGGTAGAATGGGAGTAGGTTCATTAGTTAGTTAACATTACAAAAGTAATTAATAGTAAAGACTTCATTTTACAGCAATACATATCAGATACACGCAGAACTAAATATTTTGATTTTGATGCAGGATGGGGAGGTTCGGAATATGTCGAAAAGGTCTGTATAGGTATCTAGTGATGAGTTACTCGTATATGAATAGTTTATGCTGTGGTTGTCAAAGTGGAAAATATGGTGGAGTCGAGCAGATCTAATAGAGACACGAATATTTATAGCATTTAACATTTGAGGTCAGTCTATGAAGTTATTCAGTAACTTAAAAAGTATAAGAATACATTAATCGTTCTCCGGGTAGAAAGAATCGGAAGTTTTAGATTGTACATTAATATTTTGTAGCAGATATCATTTACAGGTTGTCTCGACTTGTATTGAACATATCTAAGAAACTTCCTTTATACTTTCTCCAAACGGTATAAGTTACGGTCAGTGGCTGAGTTGGCATCGCATAAATTCCTCGGCTGGCTAAGTTCTCCATCACGACACAAGCAACAGCTTGCGCTTACTGTGGTGGTAGTAGGAGATTTTAAAATATTTTCAGGTTAGTGGTAACCCGGGAATGTTTGTATTTCTTTTTAAAAATATATTACATATAAAGAGACCATTCAGGAGATGAATACTCTGGCTGCGATCTCACAAGGGAACAGCAAAGGAGTTTTATTGATTCAATGTTATGAAAAGTTCTCCTGTTGCATATTACAAAACCTAGAATTTGCATAAATTTCCAATAATAAACAAAAACTATAGAGTTTAGTACTCTATATTTATGTCGATAAGTTAGGTATAAGTAGGTACCCACTTACTTAACCCCTTGAAGCACGGTGGTATCAAAAATAACCCACTTTTTTATCTTTTTCTGCATGGTGGGATGTAATTTATACCACTTCGAAAAATTAAAACCACTTGAAACACAGCGGTTTAAATTATGTCCCGCCCACTCCAATGGATTACTATATCGGCCAATATATGGTACATACGTACTTTTCGAAGTTTTCGAAATTCTGTGCAACGCAAGCATTTTTTTGTTTCAAATCTTGTGCCTCAAAGGGTTAAGCCAAATTAGGACTGAATCATATCATATCGTCGCGTCGTTTAGTTATCTAGGTTATTTCCTTGTTGAAAATATAATATAAGTTTTATGTATATCACGGACGAGGATACTATGACCTCATTTTATTTATCTTCAGTGTTGTTTTTAAATCCACCATCTTTTGTTAGTATAGTTTTGGCATTTAATAATTCCAGTATTTTTTTATCGTACAGGATACAATCCACCCGATAACTATTATTTATCTTCCCACTTATCTAGACACTAGGCAATACAGTTTTTGATGGCGTCACCAGTGTTGATTTTGTTTTTTTAATAATTTTAATATTTTTCATAAGATGGGAATTTGCAACATAATGCTGAGTATTATGATAAAACTATAAATAGTTAATGAATATTGGGATCCTTCTCAAGAAGTAAGGGTTCATATTGAGAAGTCCCGGCCCCCTAGCACGGAACATTGATAAAGGTTTTATCGATAATGTCGGTAACTTGTCATCGTTCCTGAGCAAGACTGTCAAAACTCTAAGTAAGAATAAATTTAAGAATGATATTAATAAAAAGCTTCAGTGAAAAATATGATGGCATTCATACAGATCAGCAAACGTCGATTCAGAATATATAAGTCTTATTATATGTATATACAGGGTGGCGCAAAACTGCCGTTATGGTTTGAATGTTTAATAACTTTAAATTTATTTGTATTTTTTATTTTTATTTCAGAATTATGTGAAGAAAACTTGGGGAATTTGAAATGGAATACTACACAACAGAACAGCTATCTACAATTGTTGAATTTTATTTTGAAAATCAACGGTCAATTCTTTTGACGCAGCGTGCTTATCGTCGTTTTTTTAATGTGCGTACTGGACCTTCAGCACCAACAATAAACCGCCTGGTTGCAAATTTTCGACAACATGGTACAATAAGATACCTTCCATGTACCGGAAGACCACGTACGGTCCACACGGAAGAAAATATCCAACGTGTGGTGGATAGTGTGCAAGACAGTTCAGAAACATCAGCAAGAAGACGTTCGTCACAACTGGGGCTATCGCTGAGGTCCGTTCAGAGGATTTTGGCCACATTGCACATGTTCCCGTATAAGGTTCAGCTTGTGCAAGAATTGAAGCCGATAGACTACCAACAACGGCTTGATTAGGCCATTTAATTCCGACAAAAAGCAGAAGAAAATCGCGATTTCATTAACAATTTGATAATGAGCGATGAAGCCCATTTCCAATTGAATAGTTTCATAAACAAGCAAAATTGCAGGATATGGGCTACGGAGAATCCAAGAACAGTTCATCAGCAATAATAACACCCACTTAAGTGTACTATTTGGAGCGGTGTATCATCTGAAAGGATCATTGGTCCATATTTCTTTGAAAATGCACATGGCACCTCAGTTACGGTTAATGGTGCTGAATATCGAACGATGCTGGACATTTTTTTTAGGCCAACTGTAGAAAACCATCCACAGTTGTGGTTCCAATAAGATAGAGCCACATCTCTGTTACGGGACCTCTTTGGCGAACGCATTATTTCGCGCAGAAGCGATTTCAATTGGCCTCCACGTTCACCGGATTTAACAGCGCCAGACTGTTTTCTTTGGGGTTATTTGAAAAAAAGGGTATACGTAAATAAACCAGCGACCATACCACAGCTAAAACAAAACATTCGCAATGAAATTCAAGCCATAACACCGGAAATTTTACGAAAAGTTATGCAAAATGTACTTGAAAGAGCACGAATGTGCGAAATCGAAAATGGCCACCACTTGCGGGATATAATTTTTCACACTTAAGCCAAAAATATTCCCCATTAATATACTTTATAACAAAAAAAAAATAATTAACCATTAAATAAAAAAGTTATTAGACATTCAAACCATAGCGGTAGTTTTGCGCCACCCTGTAATTACACGTAGAATTTATAAATCGTTAAAAGTTGATAAAAATATTTTAAATATTTTATAAAAACACCTTGTTCTGTTGGTAACGTGACATACTCGACACCTGACGTCACGGGGCTCTGTCCGCGCGTATTCTGGTTTTGAATTTGTATGGAAATTTTTACATGTCGATTTTGTTTTGTATTTGAAATATCATCTTTTTTAGTTTCCGTGAAATTAAAATTTAATTTGGGTGACTATGATTATTTTTAAAGATTGGTATTCACTTTGTGGCGTCATTATTAATGAATTAATTAAAAATTACTTTCTAATCACCACTTTATCAACATATACATATCAATATTTTGATATGTTTATAAATTAAACGTTTATTAATTTATTGTTTTTAAATGTTTATCATTTGTCTATACTTGACATTATTATTTTTTAGTTTTCGTATATTCCTGATGAGGAAAGCATCGCATTCGAAACATATTGATGTATATATTAATAAAGTGGTGATTACAAAGTACTTTTAAATTCATTTACTATAGTTATTGTTTAAGATAAAAAAAACATTATTATTGAAAGAAATAAAGTATATTCAAGGTCAAATCAATTCTCATTTAATTTTTTTTTATTTAATTACTAATTGCAATCTTTAGACCATAGACGTCAAGTGGGAATGCTGTCCTTGTTCTACCGGTATTTCAATGGAAGATGCTTCGAGGAACTAGCGTCATTGATCCCTTCGGCAACGGTACACAGTCGGGAAACACGCCAAACGAGCGCCCCTCATTTACACACGGTAGACATTTGTCACGAGAGAACGGATCACTTGTTTCTCGGCTATCGAATGATCAGGACCTCCTGTGTGGAGTTAAATTAATTTTTTTTAAAGACCTACCGTTAATGTCATGCAGTAGTTCTCCTTGATGGCTCCGCAGCAGCCGAAGAAGGCCACGATGAAAATCAGCACCCCGATGGCGATCAGGAGAGCAGGAATGGAGCGGTACGGCTGGTCCAGGAGAGACGAATAGTTGTCATACTCCGCTTGCACCACGGCTCCCACTGATATGATAATAATACCAGTTATCTGAAGAAAAAAAGGTAAATTAGGAACCCAGTCATCTTTTTCTACTTTTTTTTCTTCATTCGATATCTCACTTTTTTACAATGGTTTTACGGCTTTCAACCTTTAACAGATTCTTAGACATAGTTTCAATAGATGGATAAAGGGAAAGCGAAATTATATTTTTGTATTATTTAAATGGGCTAACTTAAATACCAGCGCATTTTTAAAATATCGTTTATTGTTTGATGCCGGTATCTAATATTCGATCGAAGCCAGATAGTTGAAAAGTAAATAAAACACGTAGAAAAAATCAAAAACATTTCTTTCTTTCTCTTAACATAACATAGTACTGGAAATTTACGATGAATAAAGACAAGCTTTTTAGTTTTTAAAGGTAACAGCCAGCTGCAGAAAAGAGTCTCAAAAATTGTAAAAATCAGGCTAAATATTGAGAAATTTTTGAGGAACAGGTATTTTTTCACAAAATTACCTACCTAGAAGATACCTACTGGATTTTTAAGAAAAAGAAGGAAAGGAAATTCTGGGAAGGAACATGAGGGGTGAGTAGGAATCTGGGGGTCGGTGAGTACAGGAGTGACGGGAGTATTAATCCATTCCTCCCACTGCGGTGCAAGGCAATGGATTGAGAGAGTCCAGCTGGAGAGGTCAACGGGTCTCCTTCAACCGATCTCTGCCGATTCGGCCTACCACGCCGTTGATAGGAAGACGCATCCGTCGCCTAGACCTGGACTAACCTCCCCTCATGAACCCGGGCACCCCTGCTAAGTCACCAAACGTAGCGAACCACTTGGCAGAGGTGTTGGTTATCCAATGAATAGTTCCCGGGCGGCCGCAGCGGTAGAGTCAACGCTCGTTTATAAGATCCTCGGGTAGTGTATAGTTCACATTTTCCTTGAAAATTATAAACACTCATACGTGAAGACAAAGGCTTCGTAATAGTGTTAATCTTATAAATGTGAGTTGACTCTACCCATACCCGCATGTGTAGGTGAGCAAAGTGGCTTCCGTGGTTAAGTGGTTACGATCTTCGACTACACAATTATTTCATTAAAAATAATATATACCTAGCATATTTGCGGCGCGTTCCACAGTCGAAGATACTCTCAGTATCACCCTGGTGAAAGACCACCGTTCAAAAACGAAAAGACGCTTGAAATGGCTTTACCCATGTTTAGACGAGAAGTCGCCACTATAGATTCTGTGGACACAAAAATCTATGGATTTAAAAAGAGTTGCTCGTTTGTAAGGCCCTCTGTTAGCCGTCTGAAAAGTTTCGTGTGTCAATCTGCATCCTGTACTTAGAGGTGTATTTTTCTCCGATAATGTTTTCAATGATATCCACAAATATTTTGTACTAAAAATGTAAATACCATTTTTTTAATGAAAGCAGAAAAATGTTATTAATTGATAAACTAAAGTTTTTAAGACAAGATTAATTAATAAATATTTGTCAAGTCAAAACATTTTTCAGCAATAAAATGAAGACATAATTTGTCTCGACGCCACCTAGTGAGGGATTTAGCCGTTAGAAGCCTTCCTCATACAAATAAAGTTGGTTGTTTACAGGTGAAATATAATAAAAAACCGTAATTATTGAATGAAACACTAGTATATATTGATTAACTTGGCGGGTTTGCGATAAGCCGACGTAGCTCAATGGTAGAGCATCTGACCGGATATTAGAAGGGTGTGGGTTCGAGTCCTGCCGGCGACTTTGCTCGGAAGGTTTTTTCAATTTGGATGAGTGTTTCAGGCTAATAATTATTGTTTATAAAAAGAAAAATGTTACTTCACGCCTCTGCTATTGTATGTTTTTCATAAGTCCCGACCGAGAAAATCACATTAAAAAAAATGGAGACATTTGAGAGTTTATGTTCAAAACTCAACGCCAGAAAGAATATAAATTATGATGAAGAAAACATAATAAAACTGCAATATTTTATTACCTGGTGTTGGTCAAAAAATTAGCAAGATGCAATTCCCAGCTCTATCTTATCGTGATCTAGTGAATCGCAGTATATACTATTATATTGATTGTGAAACCACATTTCGGATACGCCGATGCGATGCCATGACATGTCTAAAAGAGTAGTTTTACTCGAAACAGGTGTGGACAACTTTCACCGAAACTTGTGCATTATTACGTAATACGTAACACTACTACATTTCCGACGCAGAGATACGCAAGAGGTTTTTGCAAGAGAAGTTATGAACGACATAATACAACGTGTTTAATGTTTGCTTTATTTTTTTTTTACATGCAATTTTTTTTATTATAATTTTTATTTATGTGAATACCAACGGTTTGGAGCCAGTGGGACTATGACATCCCCAATTTGGGGTATATCGTAAGGCTGTGAAGGGAGTGATGAAGGCAAGGAGCTGGGCAAGCGGATGGTTAGGAAATCTCTGACTATTTAAATCTGATCATCAAGCTAAAGTCATATCAAACGTTTCGATTCTGAATGGGCGGCCTTTCACCAGAGCGATGCTAAGAGTATCCACAACTCTGGAACGTGCCGCAAGTAAATAATATATATACGAGTATATACTTGCGGCATATATATGTGTGATTTAATATTATTTAATTAAATGTGAAATAAAAGATTTTTTTAAATGTATACACGACATCTGGATTCGAGGTCCTCATGGAATATAAATTACACCATTACCTGCAAACGATATATAGGTAGGTACTATAAATATATATAATACATCTCTTAGACGCTGATGTTTTCCATTTATCCTCAGGACAAATTATTGTATCCATTAGAGAAAAAAATAAACCGAAAGGTCAGTTATAAAACTTTTCTAACCATGTGTCCTGTTTTGAACTGTCCCGTTGTCCTCGAGGAGAGCTTTGAGCCCAAAATGTCCTGCTTTTAACATTACCCCGTAGGTTTTCAATACTGTTTATTTTTATTTCTTTTCTCGGTCCGAGTGGAAGCTCTGAAGCAATTTTGTGACGAAGCTAATACGGAGTATCCAAAATTGTTGGACTGCAATAAAGCGAGGTGACTTACGCGAATTTTTAAAATGTACAAACCATTGAAAAAAATCAGTCCCGTTTTAGGGGGGAAAAAATAATCACCTCAGTTATAAGTTATAACTCCCTACCCCCGGTGTGTGATATATTATTTTTATATTGTTACATTTAACGTTATTGTTTTATATATATATGTAAAAAACTAGATAATTTATTTTATTGTATTATGATTCAATTTAATAACCAAATGCTATTTTTTTCTTTACATTCTATAATTTACAAATGTTCATTTTTTATATAACGGAAACTTCACTGGAATGCAACAGAGTAATAACCTGATTTGTATAACTGTATGTTTTAGAAATAAAAAAATAAACTTACATTAAAAAAAATACATACACACAGTCGAACTTAGTTATCACGATCGCGGTCATAGCGAGTTCATGGCTATAACGAGCAATTATCCGATGATATTCTGATTCAGGCTTATTTTCATACAATTCTTGGCGGTTATAACGAGGACGCTTCACTGATATCCGTACAAATAATTCTGTCAACACAATTTCTAAATGCATACATACTCATACATAGTCCATATAGCGCCCTTGATATGATTTTTCACAAAAAATTATCCAATAATAATAATTATTATTGTCGGCGGCTGGCGGACGGATTAATATTTTACCTGTGTGTTTTGTCGGTAATGTGAAATATTCCTATTCATCGGACACCATAAAAAAATGTCATAAAATTTGTGAAAGTCGTGCGAAAATTGGACTTTGCAATTTTGTTCCCTTTTTACATCTTCATCTGTGATACTACTTATCGTCAATTTTGCTTTAAAAACCATTAAAAATGTACCTCCATATTATTACTCGAAGCTCCATCCCTACATAGGGTAAGTTTGTGAGAGTTGTGGACAATGTTTTTGGCAGAGGGACCACTTTAACGAATTATGAAACACAAGTGGATTTTTGATTTTTCGAGCGAGGGGACTGATTCATAATTTCATAAATTCATAATTTCACATTTCCGGGGATATTTTGATTTTCGTGTGGTGAAAACCGATTCTTCAAATTATGTTCCACTTAGGACATGGGGTATGAATTAACAAAACTCTATGAAAAATTCAATTTTTACTCATTAATTATTTTTATTGAGATTTAAAAACCTCATTTTAATATTTAATCATTGTAGAAAATAATATTAACATACCCTAAATGAAACATGAACACGGAAAAAACGACAGAAAATAAAAAGACTTCAGTCGCATCTGGGACTCATGTTTTCATGTTTCATTTAGGGTATGTTAATATTATTTTCTACAATGATTAAATACTCTATAAAAAAAATTGTTCTCAGCCAGGGTTTTTAAGAATTACGGCGGACGTTATTTCTTATATAAAGCCACGAGGCCCGCACTAAATTCGACCACGGGCCGCACAAATAGGACAAGCTAGTGATTTATGACGAGAGATATTTTTATGACCCAAACAACACGCAGAGCAAGCTAGTGATTTGATGGACAATTTAGTGATTTTTCCTTGGAAGCCCCGAACCGGTGAGTTATAATGCATGAGTGTTTTTAAGAAGAAATTGATAAACATGACAGCGAAATTTTGAAATCAATGATTATAAACTTTATCGATAAAAGTGTATGTTTTTGTAATATGCACGTATACATATATATTTTTAAAGAAATACTTTGAAATGATATTATACATTGGCGAATATATTAATAGTAGAGGTAGGTAAGTAGGTACATACGTACATACGTGTTTTCCAAACATTTTCAGATATAACGAATAACGGCTATAAGGAGGAAATTTAGTCGGTCCCCTCGTGCTCGTTATAACCGAGTTTGAGTGTACATGTATGTATTTTTATTATAAGCCGGGCTGGCGGATATGACGTGAAAATGGACGAAAAATTGTATATTTTTCCAATACAGATGGACGAAAACATATATTTAAAAAAAATATGTAATATTTTCTATAACTGAGGGTCCAAGTTCGTTCGAAAGACATAATTATTAGTTAACACAGTGCTAATGAATTTACTTGTATCGTATGGCGAAAGGGTTGGATAGCAAAATATAACTATAATACATATACTACAGGATATTCTCGAACTGGAGAATAACGAGATAATTAAAACTTTACCCCCCCCCCCCTCCCCATCTTGCATAATTTATTTCATTTTTTTAGACCTGACAACATCTACTATCTATCTATATTATAATCTGTATTTTTTGCATAAAAATAGATAATATTTGTTATTATCAGTCTTCCACACTGGGGTGTGTTTTTAGACATTTCTGGTATAAATCTACAGGGCTCTAATTAAGTAATTCCACTCCCCTGCCTATAATCTATACCTACATATTTTCCATTAGATGTTTCATATTTTGTAGATTAGATATCGGCGTTGCTAATAATATTATAATAAAATAAAATAAAACACTAATGCGTCACCAAGCACAATCACGAAACATTATTACCTGTACCTATTGATAGGTATACTCCATCCATAATCTAAACATTTTAACAATCAATAGGTATATCCGATTCTGAAACACGACAGCAATTAAAAATATCATTGAACATTACGATGCAGTTCAATCAATAATCTATGTCGATTCTAAATCATCCGATTTATTTCGAACAGAATATTCGATGAATCGAATTATTTCGAATGCTTCTTTTGCAGTCATTTTGAATCGAAAAACCGATTTTTCGATTATGTCCATCACTAGGTACCTTCTACCGATATCTATAACGTCAGCCTAAATAAAATCCCCGCCAAAAAATTCGAAATGATGACATGTTATGAAACGTCATTATGTGTAGAAAAATTTCATTTTAGGAAACTGTTGGTGATTTGTGTAGATAACCTTTCACAATGCTTCATTATCGGTTGGAGGATTATTAATTTGTTTTCTCTTGATTCATGTCTATCGCGAAATTCGCAATATAATCTATATCTTAACAATAATACGCAGGTATGTGTATTATTTGCTTGCAAAGTCTGTTTATACGCGTTATACCTACCTATATAATCGACATAATACGAAGTATTTTTTCATTAAGTAGGTACCTACTAAAAAAATCTGCTGTATTCTTTTTTAGCAGTTTTAGACCCACTACAGGCAAAGAGTGATGCAATACATCATTTATTGTATGATATAAGGGCCCCTTTCTTCTTCACATCAAATTCTTACTTCAAGATAAATAATTGTTTTGCAAGCAATGAAAATTAACTGAAAAAACTTGACAAATAAAACACATATAGTATGAAAAATCGTAGGTACCTACCTAAGTCTAAAGTTCGCACGACAAAAACAAGATTTTAAAAGTAGGTAAGTAAATAATTATTATTCTTCCAACGTAAGTACCTAAATAAATTATGCTTTTATGTTTTCTGCGAACCAAGCATATTAAACACATTTGTACCTGTAAATGAATCTAGGTGGATATAAAACAAAATGATCACTCAACAGGATAAAAACACAATGATTATAAGACTTACCACAAATGCTAGATTGAATATGAATAACATATACTTCACACAGGAAGTTAAAAATGAAAAGTCCGCCATTATACTAATTTATATCACAATTTACTAAAACAAAACGTATATCGCGTCAACGTTGACGCGTAGCACCTTCGCACTTGTACAAATATCACGATATGAACGTTATATTACTCGGCCTTATCGCCTCAGCTAAATTATCAACTTCACGAACCGGTATCGACTGTTATCTGAATCTGACGCTCGACACATTATCGGCCACTGTTTTAGGGGATTTCGTTTCGTTTTGTTTGCCCTACACTACTTCTCCTAAGAATAACTAAATAATTACGAAAACCAATCACTTCATTGTTGGCGTATTGCAGCTCAGCAGAGCTTGGCTAGTAAGTATTAGGTAGGTACACTAGATATATTCAGAAAAGACAACTGGTTTCCACCGTGTATTGCGGCACTGTACCTACCTACCAACCTACATAGAATGTTTATTATTTTCTCAGATCGAATTATTTTAACTAACCAATGCATGAAAGCTAACGTGTTATAATTATAATTTGTTCGTTTGTAATTATAAAAAAAAACTACGTATTTATAACCTCCAAAAATAATATTTAAAAATTTAGTTGGCCTTTAGTACACTAATTAAAATATGGTTTTAGATTACTCTTTTTTCCTTAATTTTTTCCGGCTTTTATCCTGCAAAGGTGTTATTGGCCATCATTTCAAATTATGGAGGGAGGGAAGGCGAATTTATATACTAATATTATTTAAATGGCAAATTTCAAAATTATATGGAACATTGGAGTTAAGAGATGAGATGTTGAACGGAGGGGAAGCTTGATAGAAGAGAGGATATTTGTTTAGCTCTCTATACATATATCCAAAGACAACCAACAAATATGTGATTTAAAGTCCTCACTTCTAGACCACAAAAAGTACAATCTGAGGAGTCAAGCACGTGAATTTTAAGGTAAGAGGTAACGGAACAATTCCAATTCTCATTTGAATAAGAGATGAAAATTATTTTTTGAAAAAATGGGGGAATTGTTGAAACTAGGATTTTGATGGGATAGCCCTTCGAATCGAGGCATAGTAGGCTCCCTTGAAAATGACAGATTTAAATGACTTAAAAAGGTTTTATTTTGCCTCGTCATCATTACCAAATTTATTAATGGCAGTTCAAAATCTATTAGCAGTTTTTTTTATTCATATCTTTAAAAAAAACCGTTACATCGTTCATTCATTCCTCTTTAGAATACCCGCACAGATAGTATATGAATCTGTATGCCAATGTACGATTCGCACATTGCAATAAACGTTAATCGCAATTATTAATATTTAGGTGTATTATAATTGTTTTTATAAATATGGACTATACAAATGTTATTATTATTAAGAATCGGAAAAATTGAGGCAAATTCGTGGCGAAGGTTTACGTTCAAAGCTGGACAACTGTCTTGAAAGAAGAGTGCTGGTTTCATAATGCACTAGCGTTTTGTTCGTTACACCCAACGAAGGTGATTAAATTAATTATATTATTATTCTCAAATGTAATTTCACAATTTCATGCTTCCAAATTGATACTTACTTGAATTTATTTTTCTTAATGTATTTTTCTTAACTTATTCCCTAATTTTAAATCATGAGTTCTTGGGTAGGTAGTGTAAAGAAAAAGTTAAGTGAAGTGTAGTGTACTAAAAAGTATAGTGTAGTCAGTGGCATACACTGTAACTTGACCAAGGATTGGCCGTAGCTATGCAGGTGTTCATAATCAAGATGCATCTAGTAACCCCGAACGTCTTAAATGTACAAGGTTTATGACAGGTTAAAGATATTAAAACTCTAAGATAGGTACGTAGAAAAACATAATGTTTACACAATGCAGTTAGACGTTCTCATAATGTTATTGATTGTTTATCAAATTTTATTGCCGGTTAGATTATTCACCTTTTTTACACTCCACTCAACATTCATAAAGGTGGCATAGGTGCCTAGAGACATAATTATTCATTTGCGTTTTTTTAATACGGGAAGCAAAAAATATACCAAAATCAATCGTTTTTATTACAAACTCATAATACTTACTCATAATTAATTTGATGGAAAGTAATTTCGTATTATTATAATAAAAAAATATTTTGTAACTGCTTATTACATTACGTATAATAAACTTGTATTTTTCATTATCGGAATTATTCGTACATTATTTAATTTCGTTTCAATGAATCGATCAACAACATTTTCGTAATCTTAGTAGAAACATCTATCCACACGATTGTTTTTTTCTATTTCATTATAAAATGCACGCAAGTAGCCTATGGGAAGTTGGAAGGATTGGCTTTGAAATATCTCCACAGATGTCACTCACCGTTGACAAAAAACGGACATTTTATGAGTAAAACAGAGTTGAAATAATGAATTTCAATATGAATCTTGTTTGTGCACAAATTACTTGCAGTAATTCCATGTAATTCAGCTTTTGGAAACGAAAACAGTCGCAAAGAGTATAATATTGGCCAATGTGGGGTTAATTTTTGAGAGATTTACCCTGCTTGTGTGATGTATCCCAGGAGATAAAATTATAAAAATACTATCTATACTACTATAGCTTTTCAGCCTCAATGGACTACATGCCACTGAGTGTAGTGGTAGGTACTGTATAAGGTGTAGTGTATTGAAAAGTTAAGCATTTTGCCCTTTTCATCCTGCATCATACATCCTGCATTAGTACTCGTAATTGCTTGAACCCACACACTTATGAACCTAACCAAACCACCGTCGAGGTTTTTTTTTACGAAAACAGCCCTATAAAAGTAATCCTACTTATAGAAAACATATAATAATAAACACATTCTGTAAATGGATTTAGAAATCAAATAAATAAATAGGTATAATCTAGGAAAATGTCCGTTAGACTTGGAAGAATGTTCTTATTAAAAAACTTTACTCAACGCATAAATTAGTTAGCCTGCTCTCTGATGGTCTGGTAAGGAACCAAAATTTCACTCGCTACTACAGACACTGTGCAGAAAAGTAAAGTCGCTAAAGTAAGGTAACAGTTTGCAGCGCAATGTCTGCAGCGCAATGTCTGCAGTAGTGAGTGAAATTTCATTCCTCGCCGGACCATCAGAGAGCGGGAGAATGCGGGTCAAATCAGATTTGAAAAATCACTCGGTCGATGAAATTAGAGTACTAACTGTTTTAGTCTTATGCTTATTTTGCAAGTATGTATATAAATTGCTACAGATATTCTGTGTTTTTAAATAAATAAAAAAGTATGGTATTCAATAAAAATGCAATAACTTGGACAAATATTAATCAATTTTAATGATTTTTTTTTTAAATTATACAAGTAAAGAATGAAATTTTACGAATATTATAATTCTAATTAAAAAACTACACATTTACAACTACAAAAAATATTAAAAAATACAAAAGTATAAGATTATTTGACTTCACAATTGTGTTTTTGAAAATGAATCCGAAGATTCACTTTCTATTCGCAATCTTTTATTGCGATGTACAATAATGGCACTCCCGTCGTCACTGTCTTCCACTTATGGGAACAAAGGTCTCATCGTCACTGTCTTCCACTTATGGGAGCAAAGGTCTCGTCGTCACTGTCTTCCACTTATGGGAACAAAGGTCTCGTCGTCACTGTCTTCCACTTATGGGAACAAAGGTCTCGTCGTCCGTAGTGCCGCTATCATTTGATACATTACGATCATCCATAATAGTACTAACTTCCGTCATGGTAAAAATATCGATTCACTTTAGGGTGTATTTATTTTAACAGGATAAACAATAAATATAGTTATCAATACACGTGGCAAACATAATAAACCACGCTCAAATTGAACACGTGCTCTCCCAAGGACGAAAAAAAGAACACTCAAAATTGCATCGCAATTTACGAAATTAATGCTTACAGCGCGATGGTGCTGGGTCGCACTCTAACGGTTAATATATAGATGGGCACTGTCAGTCTGGGTGTTGTGATATTGATTGCTAAATTTAATAGAACTTACAAAAAATACTTCAAAGCTTATGGAATGGAAAGA
Source organism: Halesus radiatus (assembly GCA_022606495.2). Lineage (NCBI taxonomy): Eukaryota > Metazoa > Arthropoda > Insecta > Trichoptera > Limnephilidae > Halesus > Halesus radiatus. The sequence continues at coordinate 11,198 of JAHDVE020005789.1, read as the reverse complement.
AGTGGAATTGAAAAGTTTCTTTATGGAAAGAACATAGCTACTAAATTTAAAAAAAAAAAAGTGAACCTTATACAAAAATTGTTATTATCTCGGCAATTCTTAAAATTTTTGATTCTGTAATAATATACCTAACAGTTGCAAAGAGTATTGTCATTCGCACCCCACCAAAGGGACTTGCAAAAATTATTATAACTACAATTAATAAAATTGTGCTTTTAGGTAGGAAATAAAAAACATTATTTTAATGTAATTTTTTATTAAGTAAACGAATTCAACCAAGGAAAAATTAACAGCTGGATAGGTACGTATTTACCTAAGAATAATAATGGATGGCATAATACTTATAAGTAATAAAACTATTACAGGTGAGAAAAGACAATGTAACAGTAAACATTGTTTTAACGTGAACCCATTTGTTATGACCTACGTGAATTTAACCAATGAAAAATATAAAATATTTTGTCAAATAACAATAATGTGTCATCGGTGAATGTATTCAATATCATCAGTAATATTATCGACCTTGTAAAGACCGCCATTAAATTAAATATAGAATAGTCTTAAGACTATTTAGAACTATGTGTATACAGGTTGTCCACCTATGAGTATTTAGAAACAATAAAATAATAAATTCTGGAAACAATGTAGGTAAGTACTACACTGCCATGGTAAGTAAAAATACAGTATCTTCCTTAGGAGTCTCAAGGACGATACTGTGTTTTTACTTACAATGGCAGTACATTTGTACGATGTAATTTTAAGGATTCTTAAAAACTAACTTATTCCACAAAAAAAATTGTTTTGATTAAACTTAAAACTTAAAATATTTATAAATGAATGAAAAATTACTTTGTAATCACCACTTTATTAATATATACATATCAACATGTTTCTAAAGCGATGCTTTCCTCATCAGGAATATACAGAACACATTCCTGATGAGGAAAGCATCGCTTTCGAAACAAGTTATACAGAATATATTCCTGATGAAGAAATATACATGAAAAATAGAAAATACATTCCTGATGAGGAAAGCATCGCTTTCGAAACATGTTGATATGTTATATATAAATAAAGTGGTGATTACAAAGTAATTTTTAATTCATTTATTAATAATGACGTCACAAAGTGAATACCAATCTTTTGAAGAAATTATACTTTAAATATTTTTTTATCACATCTAAGAATTGTGTTTATTTATGGCGAGTTGTGCATTGCACACACACGCATTGTGTTTATAATAAAAATGTAAGTACTTAAGCAATTAAATAATAAAATAATTTTTTAATGAAATATTACATAAACATTAATCAATTGAAAAGGAATCCTGCAATTTTAATAAAAATATATTGTTACACCCTTACAATAATCCTTTGAATCTATGTGAATAGAAATGTAATGTTCCTTACAGGATTACAATTTTTTTTAAATATTAAGCATTTTAAAAATTAGGTATCTTTCTAGTAATTGAGAATATTATGATAATATACTATACATATAACCCGCCCAGCAATGGAGTGGACCGCAATGAAATCAAGAAAAATTATAGTTTGTTTGGTACTAAAAAATATTAATACATTGTACACATTTAAAAAATAAAGTACATTGACACCAGTGGCGTGCATTGTTCAATGACCAAAATTATGCTGCGTATATTTTTCCAAGTTAGGGTAAGAATTGTGCATTAAATATTTGAATTGATGATTGTTGTGCCCAACTGATTAAGTGAGCGTACAAATTCCTTTCCAAAATCGCCCAAAAAAAAGCATTTTGGTCAGATATTTACTGTATTTTTTTTTTATAACCTTTAAATTTATTTGTACGGTTTGTTTTACTTAGGGCAGGCACAGCTTTTCAGCCTTTGTGGACTGCACACCACTGGTTGACACCCATAATAGTCTCAGTCGTTTAAATAAAGTGAATATTATGTTCATAACAATTTGAAAGAAATATATTTTTTTAAATCAATAATCAAGAGAAAAAAGATAGAAATAATGGATACCTAAGCAGATTATTTATTTAATTAGTACATATCAAAATGTTAGGATTTATTGAAAATTTTATCTGATATGTCAGACATATCGGATTCCTTGAGGTGAGGATTAGTGACATCAGTTTCGGTAGAAGGGACCACCGCATCTGAACCAAACGAAGTTTGTAATGTGGATTCTTCAGTTTGGACCATTTCACTATACCGAGGTCCTAAAGCGAAAATGAAAAACAATGTAATTTCATTAATTTAAATTCATGTAAAATTTATGTCCAATGAAGATCTACGATACGTCAAAAACACGCTGTGATGACGGATTTATTTGAAACATAAAAACCGTTTGCGTCTGTAGAAAAACGATTAGTATGACCGAATACCATAGAAATAGACCATACGCCCAGTTTCTGACATTGTCCATACATTGAAATGGCAACATGCTACATTAGCGGCACGGGATGTACGAATTGGTTTTTTTTCATTTTTCTGTGAAAATTGTAGAAATTGAATATTTATAAAATAAATATTAAGCAACCTACATATGACTTTACTGCTTTTTTGCACATACATGAAAAAATATTAAGGAGGCTATTAGGTTTGTACTATCAGTTATAAGCCTCGGTATGGTGGTTTAGAAAGGGAATAAAATACTCATTTAATAAATTGTGAGAAATTTTCTTTAATTTCTTGTGTTTAGACTTCTTTTGACATAACACATTACAATTCTTATAAATATTTAAAAATAATTATATATGTGAACCTCAATATACCGTAACGAATTATGACACAGCAACGCAATTGTTGCTGCAACAAAAGTTGTTTGTGTGCACCTGGGCTAAGGGTTAAAAAATAACAAGTTCGAACATTGAAAATTTTCTTTCTTTAGAATGTGATGTGAAATCATCACCTTTCAGGAATTACCACTAATTTCTGAACACCGTTTGATATTAATATGAAAAATATTCACTTAAATCATAATGTTTTTTAAAGTTTCATCATTTTTCCTTTCAACAAGTATCAACCATTTATGCGTTGATTTTTAAAACCATTTAAACTATCACAGCGCCTTTCCTTTATGTCTATTTTATTTTAATAACCTGTTTATGTATTTTGCCCGCCTGGCTGGAACCCACGACCTCCGGAGCCAAGGAGCTTACCACTCTGCCACGGAGGTCTTCAAATCAAAAGATGTGTGAAAAGTTTACCCTGTTTACCTGTAATGTTCCCGGTTGCCACATCTGTCACATCCACGCAAGATTGAGAGTGGGTCAGAATAACTTCACCAATCGAGGACTTGTCACTTTCGTCACCCTTGCGAAGCAACTTTTTCAAAGATTTCTTATATACAATTTGGGATTGGATTGGTATTTCTTCAGACTCATTCAGCATGCCACTAAAGCTTTTCTCTCTGAGAATTGAAACTGATTTGTCCTTCCAGGCGACGGCCTCAGACTCTTCTATAATGGTAATTTCACTATCAAAGGAGTACCTTGAAGTTATGATAACATTTTCCTTATTTAACTTCTCAACAGCTATTTTCGTTCTTTCCGCTGACTGTGAACTGCCCTCACTATCTGAGCTACTGGAATCAGAGGAGCGGCTGCTCAGATCGTGATATTTGGATGAATATCTCTTCAATTCGTGAATTTTTATCGGAGAGTTGATTGGCCCCTTGTACCTTGCAATAAAGCTGTATTTCTGAAGTCTTTCCAGGACTGGCAGTTTGGAAGCGTCGTTTGCTTGCTTTATGGCCGTATTAATGCGTCTCTGGAAATTAACAGACACCTTCTGTTGTTGGTACTGAACTATCTTACCACATGCAAAGTATGGCCTCAACTTGTTGGGTTCAACCCAAGCTCTTGTCACCTTTCCAGCATCCAAAAAGGCTACATTGTAATAATTCTGAAAGAGAAGCAAAATATTCATAAAAGTTAGTATTCTAGATAAGGAAAGACATGGGATGGAGTTATGGGAAGAAGTTACGAAAACAGCAAGAAGAGGAGAGCTAACAGTATTTAATCTCAAGACCATTCAAGCTCAATTCGTAGATTTTTTTTTAACGTTTATTCAAATAAAATTACATGCTTATAAATTGTTAAAGATCGTAACAACCTGGAAAAAAACATTTAAAAAAATCGAAACTAGCTTATTATTTATTAATTATATAAATTGAAAATACACTTTGTATATACCACTTTACTTAAAATATATAAATATTTCTACATGTTTCGATAGCAATGCTATCATCTTCAGGAATTAATGAATACTAAAAAATAATTTCAAGTATAGAAAAATGATAAAAAATTTAAAACAATAATTTAAGAATGTACAAAATATGAGCATAAACAAAAATGAATTAAAGTAGGTAAGTAACAGATTAAAAATGTAAATGACAAAATAATTATAAAACATTGAATAATACATTTAAATTAGAAATATAAATAAAAATTATCATTATTAACATTAATATGAAAATAAATTTAAGAGACAGCTATTTTAAAAAAATATTTGATTATTTATTAAATTTAATTCGCTATTAACACTTTTTCTTATTTCTAAAATTTCAAATTATTATTTATTAATTCATGACAAATAATTAATTATTTTTTACTAGAAAGCTGTGTAGAGACATTTGTTTTAGCCGACTCTTTAAAATTTGGTGAAAATGTGACACAGCGTTATCATTGAATAAATTTGTAGTACGCATAGCCACCTCCTTATTAGGATGATGCTTCTCAACGTACGATGAAACAGTTTCCCATGCTTTCAGCATTTCTCTTATTGCGCCAGAAGATTGTTGCTCTGCTACTTCCTCTTCCTCCACTAACAAACTCTCCTTCATAACTTCTTGCTGTGAAATACGATCCAACTCCATAAACTCTTCAGTGGTCAGCTCTTGATTGTGCTCTTCCACAAGCTCTTCAATATCATTGTTATCCACCTCCAGTCCCATGATATTAGCCAAAGATACAATTTCGTTGACTGTAGACTCTACAGGTACTGTTTTAAATTCACATTCGTCAACGCTCTCTGGCCAAAGCTTCTTCCAAGCAGAAATGAGGGTCCTCTTGGTAACCCCTTCCCACGCCTTGTCAATCATCTTGAGGCAAGCAACGATGTAAAAGTGGTCTTTCCAAAACTCTCTGAGAGTGAGACTTGTTCCTTCAGTCACCTCAAAACAACACTCGAAAAGAGTTTTTGTGTACAGTTTCTTAAAGTTGGAAATAACCTGCTGGTCCATAGGCTGGAGTAACGGAGTGGTGTTGGGAGACAAAAACTGGATCCTGATGAAATTAAATTCCTCAATGATATCGTCCTGTAGGCCTGGAGGATGGGCGGGTGCGTTGTCCATAACGAGCAAGACACGGAGTGGAAGATTCATCTCAACCAAATATTTTTTCAGAGAAGGACCAAACACTCCACTGATCCATTCAGTGAAAATGTCACGTGTCACCCAAGCCTTCTTGTTGGATCTCCACATTACATTTGTCTGTTTTTCTGAACATTACACTTCTTGAAGGCTAGTGGAGTTTCTGAATGGTAAACAAGCAGCGGTTTAATTTTCAAATCACCGCTTGCATTGGCACAAAATAGCAGCGAAAGGCGGTCTTTCATTGGCTTGTGGCCGGGCAATGCATTCTCCTCTGCTGTTATATAGGTTCGCTTCGGCATCTTTTCCAGAAGAGACCCGTCTCGTCACAATTAAAAACTTGTTGCGGCAGGTAACCCTCAAAATCCACAAGCTTCTAGAAGTCGCCGATGAAGTTCTCTCCTGCCTTTGTGTCAGAGCTTGGTGCTTCACCATGCCGAATGACGGTTCTTCTCTTAAACTTCTCAAACCATCCATGACTTCCCTTAAATTGTTCTTCATTTTCGGCAGTTGCTGACGATTTCTTAACAAGGTCAGCGAATATAGCTTTTGCCTTCTCACAAATGATGTTTTCGTTAATAGTATATATATAAGTAATCGCCTTGCAATCCCTTTTCGTTTATCCATATGAGAAGCAACTTTTCAACATCATCAAGAATACGTAAACGTTTTGAAGACATTCTTGACATTCCCTTTGAAGCATTTATCTCCATAATTTTGTTCTTGAGGATAGTGCAAATCGTTGATGTAGATCGATTGTATAAGCGCGCTAGATCAGCTAAGCTTACACCACCTTCTCGCTTTTCAATGATTTTACATTTCATTTCTACAGTTACTTTTATTCTCTTATGGCTGTCTTCTTGTGGCTTTTTCTTCGGGTACATTTTTGCAAGGTTATTAAACTTTGCACAAAAAAAAATACAAATAATGTCTAAACATAAGTTTAGAAAAATGTGTGATCACATGCGACACTAACGTGCTAACGGTACGAGTGCTAAACACAGACTGACGCAATGACGCGGAAGTCCCGGCTCACAAGCGCGTCGTGCGTTATGTGACTTCCCCTTTCTGCGTCACTCGCTATGCGAAATGTCGCTCGTTAAGGGAGCAATTGTTATGTGAATTAATCGTTATGAGAGGTGCTCGTTAAGAGAGGTTCCACTGGTATATATATACAATGTGAGTTTTGCTATGTATTATGAAAATCACGAATAACTGAAACACTCAAACAAATATTACTTCTTTTAATTTTTTTTTTAAATCACCACTGTGTTGCTTGAGGGAGAGATTGGCAAATGGTGCATTGGGCGTGTTTCTTTATTGGTTGAAATAGTTCTGTAACCATGCCCAAAAACAGTGACCAAGCCCCGTTCCGAATGTACCAAGGTCAGGTTGATTACCTTAATACATCATACATAATAATAAAGTTTACATAGAGTCGGTAAGTAAATAAATCTTACAAAAATAATTAATTACGTGTGTAATCAAAAATGTTATCATACAATAATTTTTTTAAAAAATAAAATACAAAAACAGAAAAAATCTGCATATATTTAATTTACTTTGCAGAAAAAATGTTAACTTCTCGTAAAATATAACACCAAAGTCCCTGATTCGAGTGACTGGTGACAAATTTAAATTATTTAGAGAGTATTCATAAATTATATGACTTTGCATTTTACAAAACGAATGACTTGACACTGTTGGATATTAAGAAATAAAGAATTGATCGTGCACCAACAATGTTATCTATCTAAATGATATTTTAAGATATAAGTTGACTATACTACGTATTATTTTTAATATTTTCAAATCGTCAGCGAATAGTAGATCTTTTAGGTACAGCTTTAAATATGCAGACGATGTCCTTTATAAATAATATAAATAAAATTTGCCCAAGGTGAGATCCTTGAGGAACCCCACTTGAATTCAGTTTAACATGAAGCTTTCTCTTACTAAGGGAACTGTCAATCCAACTCCAAGGAGTACCCTTAATGCTCAACAGACTTAGTTTGAATACAAAAATATGTCGTCTAACTTTTTCAAAATCCTTGAAAAAGTCAGTGTATATCGAATCAACCTGATACTTCAGGGCAAGGGAATCAGTTATATAATTTTCATAAGTGATTAAGTTACTTAGAGTAGATCGACCCGTGATAAAGCCATGTTGGTTGGGTACAATAATATTATTGATTTGTTTTATAGTGACATTTAAGTCTAACGATTCAAAGAGTTTGGGCTTAGTGAACAATATACATATTGGTCTGTAGTTTGATATATCACTTTTGTCTCCCTTTTTGAAGGACAATGAAGTGTAAAGCTTCAATAAGTTAATTCGAATTTTAATTAAATGAGTAGGTACTTAAAATGGAAAGTCCAACGAAACATGATAAATAAGAATTACAAAATTTTATGAAGATCTAAACCTGCAGAGAATAAAATAAATTTCATGATTTTTCATGCATAAACGCTAGGAAGTAAATATAACAAATTATGTATTTTTTTTAAACATCATTTTAAAATTTGGAAACACCAATGATAATCTTCCTAACAACCTTTAGTCATATTTTAAACAATAATGCATTAAATCCCTCAAGTAGGGAAATTTTGCAGTGTAATATAACATATTACATACAATTTACTCAGAAATTAATAAGAGCTTTGGTAATAAAAATGAAAACATTCTGAGGTTCAATTTAGGTACCTATATGTTAAAGAAATAATATTAACCGCCCTGCCTTTGGGTTATTTTTCAAAAAGTAGGTAAAAAAACATCGGTTTTTTTTTCCACGTGCTTGGAGTATCACTGATTAGCGGCGTGAATTGTATGGGAGAATACGAAAACAACCGAACACATCCGTTAGCTTCGGCTTACCTCGGCATACTAAAAGCGATAACGCAGGAACGAACTTGATGTATACGACGTATCACGAACGTTTTGTGGGTTTCGGTTATCGTTATTTTTTAACCTGAACGTACGGGATACGGTTTTTTGCGTTTGGGCGATGATATAGCGGCCGTATCACGTACGTTCGTATGGTTAGAGCGGTTAATAAATCGTTTGTAAGTGGCTTCTCCACAGTTTGATAATGCCTTCGGAAGGTGAAACAGCTATCACGCGTACCATAAGACCCGCTAATGTTGACCATCATACTAACATTCACTAAAAATAAAATTAATCATTGAAGAAAATAATATTAACATATCCTAAATGAAAGATGAAACCGGACCATGGGACAGAAACTAAAAAAATTTCAGTCGCATCTCGGTCCATTTAGGATATGTTAGTATTATTTTCTTCAATGATTAAATATTACAATGAGGTTTATAAATCTCAATAAAAATAATTAATAATTAAAAAATATATAAAATTATTTATTCTCATGGTTCCCGAGTCAAACGACGAACATGGTAGGAAGAAGTGTTTGAACAACGGCCGTTGAATAGCGCGTCGTCTACACTAGCCGAGTGTGTCCTAACTTGCTAAGTTCACAAGTAACAGTAGAAAGCGTGAGAGGCCACATTTAAACAACAAAAAGTTCCTTGAAATAATCCAATTACATCAGATCTGCAACTGGGAGTTTTATAGAACTCATTTTACTGAAAGTAAGTAGACTGATGTGTTTTTGATTACGGTCTGCAAATATTATTTATTTGTCGATACATTTTTATAACTAATTTTGTGATGGAAAAATAACATTGTATAAAAAGTATAAAATATTAAATTAGAAGTGGAAAATCCTGCACAATAGTAAATCAATTTCAAATTACGTCAAACGTTGACTCATACTAAGTATTACATACAAAATTTCAGCTGCTGGTCAATGTTTGAATAAGTGGGCAGTAACATTGAGTAGCCTTAAAAGTACCCGCTGCAGGCCTGGTTCGGAGCTAATTCGGAATTTAATTATATTCCTTAAGAGGAACGGCTACGCTGCCTGTTTCATACATAACTTCCTTTTTGATTTGAGGCCAAAATACCCATCCAAACTGAATGATATACATATATTTTTAATTAAAGTTTTAGTAAATATCTAGTACGGATGAGAAGTATTTTATTTTTGTTTTAATTTATGAAGTATATGCCATGAAAAAAAAAATACAATTTTCATAATTTTAGAGGCAACTTAGAAAATTATTTTCAGGTTTATTGTACGTATATATAAAAAAATATATCATATTATTTTGTTTTAAATTTTTCTATGTAAATATAATTATATAAAAACAAAACATTAAAAAAAAATACTTTTTTTGGGTAGATATTTTAATTATGTATGGCAAATTAGTATTCCAACGTAAATTGGCCGTTTTTAATTTAATTTAAAGTCTCCCACAATGCTTTTATCAATATATTTTTTTAAATTTTATATTTTATTATACTTTCAAAGCAGGTGGGGTAAAACTTTTATTTAAATCACAAATAATAAAAAATAAAAAAAATCACTTCCAATCCATACTAGATATTTGCTATACTTTTTGAGGAAAAAAATATCATTAGGTTTAGGTGAGTATTTTGGCCTCAAATACAAAATTAAGTTTTGTATGAAACAGGCCGCACAGGCGTTCCTCTTAAACCTGCCGCTGGAGTGACTATAAAACCGAAAACAGATAGGTGATAACTATTTAATTGCGATTATTAAATAGATTTAATGCTCAAAACTTATCTGAATCTGGTATTGCATGAAAATGAACTTACAGGAATGTCAGAAAAACCGTCCAACCAATAGTACTGCTCAGTGTCCGTACAGTCGTCCACTATGGCGGGCCACCACGGGAAACCGTCTAGTTGCGCCCACACCAGTGAGCCGGCGGAGTACAGTGCATGGATCAGGTCCTCCTCCTCGGACACGTTGAGCTTATGCTCTGCCTTGCTGCAGCTATTCGCCTTGGCGTCTGTGAAGCGAATGATTTCAGGAATATTATTGATTCAAAATTAAAAATTCAAAAAATATATATTGTCCAAATAAAAGTAAAAAAAGCACAAAGGGTATATATACACCCTTTGTGTTTTTTTAGGCTTATAGGTACATCCTATTTCTTACAGTTAACCCACAAAATACATACAAATATGTTTATATAAATAAAATAAAAAAAATCGTTTTTATATATAAAATATCGAGAAGTTTAATCTAAGGCTGCTCTCTGACGGTCCGGTGAGGAACGAACAAAGTCCCACAATGAACTGTGTTGCAAACCGTTACCTTACTTTAGCAAACTTGACTTTTCTGTGCAGTGTCTGCAGTAACGAGTGAAATGTTCATTCCTCACCGGACCGTCAGAGAGCAGCCTAAGTGCGTTCAATTTATGTGTTCAAAGTATAAATTTTTTTTTTCCGTGAAAAAAAAAATGGAAGTGACTTTTGTTCAGAAGGAATGTTTTTAGTGATGATTTAAATAGAAGTAGATCGTATGCTTGTTTGATGTTTCGTGTAAGGTTATTATATACTTTAATTAGTATATAATAACCTTACACCTTACCATGTAGTGAGGTCCTTTTTGAAATATTGTTTTGTCGGCTTGTGGTATTAGTAGGTTTTCTGTAAATCTTGTCGTGCATTTATGAATTGAGTGTTTTAGTGGAAACCTGTCTGGAGATGACCGTACTAATAGGCATAACTACATTATATATGTCAGTGATCGTCAGAAGTTTCAGTATTTTAAAGAGGGATCTACAAGAATCCAGATAACCAGAATTTGTAATTTTTCTTATGCTTCTCTTTTGGATGATAAAAACATCTTTGGCGTTTACTGAGTTTCCCCAAAACACTATTCTGTACTTAATCATTGAGTATACGTATCCATAATATGCAGAAATTACTGAGTCGATATTCATGACTTTTTT